>JAGDQP010000815.1:17419-84760 GCA_022664845.1 Lepisma saccharinum
AGGAGAAAAAATGTACAGAACGGGACTTGTGTTAAGGATACGCCATTTTGCCGACTGATGCTGGGTGTGCTGGATAACGGTGTGGCCAGGTTATGGAGGCGGGAAAATGACTAGATGCGTCGGATAAGATAATAAGATAAAATGAATTGTATGGACGGTAACATCACTATGGCTCACGCCCTTCCAGATAGATGCGTCGGAGAAAACCCCAAATGGAGAAGAAGTGTGAAGGTACTAGGAGCAGGTAAGGAGCTTCGTGAAGGAATAAGAGGATAAAGAATCAGAGGGGAGGTGGAAATAAGTTATAATAAAAATAATGAAGATGAAGGAGAAAGAGTGAACAAAGAAACAAAATTGAAAAATAGAATAAAAGTGCAGCTAGAGACGGAACAAAGAAGAGAAAGGAAGATGAAGAAGACACTGCGCTGCAGAGAGTTAGAGACAGTTGAGGCCAGGTTCATGGTTGGCGGAAAATATAAAGATGCTCCTCTCTCTCTCTAACTGTGGCAGGTGAATCAGGATTCTGGCTCTAAAGGTTTGGTTAAACGTGCAGCCGTGATAGGAAGTGTGTTCAGGTATGGGGAGGTGCGAAACTTGTGATTTGAAGGAGTAGGAATGGTTGTTATGCAGATTGTTAGAGGAGTTTGGGATTTGCCAACGTAGAAGGCGGAACATAGGTTACAGAATAGGAGATAAACGAGGTTGGAAGATATGCAAGTGCCGGAGTGTCGGACGTCTTGTGAGTTACAGGGTTACTGGAGATGAGACTGGAATCAAAAATAGGACAGGTTCTGCAGCGGAGTCTATTGCACTTGCCAGGTTTGTGGGGAGGGGGCGGGATTGGTCAATTCTGGTGAGAATCGTGTTGAGATTCGGAGGTCTGCGGTGGACTATTTTGGGGCACAACGGGAAAGCATCCTATCATGAGCTGGTGTTTGGTTTTCTTCAGTCTCTTGTTTTCCTCGATTGTATTTCTAACAAGATGCTTGTTGTATCTTCTCTTATTTTCTTCCTTACGGTTTTATATGTATATATATCCACACAGCTGATCCAGGGTGGAAATTGAAGTGGGGAAAGGAAGAATTCCCAGTGCCTTTGGATACTTCCACGTCTGGAACGTGATTTCCTCTGTTCTTTCCAGGGAAGGGAGACGTTCATATCTATCTGTATATAAAAATAGCTCCATCTATCTGTAATAGCTCCATCTATCTGTATATAAAAAAAATGAAAGTGACTGCGTTTTTGTCCTCTCATGACGCCAAAACGGCTTGATCGATTGAAATGATTTTTCGCACATAATCAGATATTGGGCCCGTGTGGGAAGTTATAGCAGTTGCCATCCTGGATTCAAAATGGTCGCTCAAAAACCATTTTCTACACCGTTTGAGCTAGAGATTTGGCATTAAGATGTATTATCAAGAGTAGTTTAAGCAAATATTTCAAGAAGTTTCCTGTAAAATATGCCATAAGTAAGTAACGCCTTATCTTCCTTCCTTTTCAAAATTATTACAAGTTGTTGTAATTGCCTATTTTCCATGGCTATCTTCTGCAGCGAACATCGCATATTCATGAATTTTACTTTAGTTTTTACCGGTTAAGATATTCGAAAAGAAGTAACTAACTTAGTAGCTTTTTCAGTGTCGCCAGTTAAGTCATAATTTTTGGTTTAAATAAAAAATATGGATTAAAAAAACCCAACAAAAATGGTATTTTTGTTTTTTTAATCCTGGTAGTGGACCACCAAGCAATGCAAAAATAGTCTACACTGAATCTTGTAGAAAGAGCTCAAATAAATTAATGGGCAAGCAAGTTGAATTCACAGAATATTTCTGCCATTATTTTCTTCCTAAAATCAGCCATGCTTTTTGTTTTTATTTCACCAGTAGTGGGCCGGTGTGACCTATTACTAGACCCATGCCTTTCAAATGTGCCTAAGGGAATGAATTTGATCTGTATTTATTTATTCATAACTAGTAACCTGAATTTGTATTACTTAATATGAAGTTTCAGATCACTTGTATATTTTGAGATTATACTTACCACTTTCGTAACAAAACGCTTAACGAAGTCACACGTAGCAACACCATGCACATACATGAAATTTTGTACTTTAGTCACATTAGACTAGAAAGAAAAGAATTTTTGGGGGTGAAATATCAAAACCTTGCTTGCTCTATTTTCGCAAAATTTGAACAATAATAAATTTGCTTCTTTAGACTTCTTTCAAACACATTTATAGCAGGTGGCTCATTACTGGTACACTCACCCTTGTCTCTAATACTACTCGCTCTTTTACTCTTATTTCACACTTCCATGACTTGAAACTTTGTTATATTTTGCATTTCAACACTTTTACAAGTCTCGGAAATGTTACAGTTCTCTAGTAAATTTTACGTTTTTTTACGGGCCATAAAGTAAAGTGAACCCTTTTTTCTTCATTAAACACGATGCACTTCACTTTTAACACTCACTCCATGCGCTCCAAGTACTTTTCAAATTCATTCATTTCACACTTCCGTCACTCAAAATTCTGTTTAGCGTTTTAAAACTTCCACACATATTGCAAACATTATGTAGCGCAAGCTCAAGCCGACAGGCGGGTTAGGAAAAGTCACGTTATTATTATTTTTCCCCATTATGCGCGATCCACATCCCCTTTAACACCCACACCATGTGCTTGCCTTGAAGACTTAAGCTACTAAATGGTCCGACATTCTTTCCGCTCTGTCACTCAGTTCACACTTCATGAGTCGAAACTGGGTAAAGTCTAGTTCAGGTCGGCCAAAATATGTCAAATTTACAGGAGAAATGAAACGCAAATAAAACCATGAGTTTGTCGTGCGATATAATACTGTGTGATATAATACTGAGAAAGCTAAGAGCACATAGGACTATTTGTCTGCTATCGCGTTGGGGTCGAGCACATGGAGTGAATATTAAACGTCATATGAATCGTGTATAATGAAAAAGATATAATCTTACCTGACTTTAATTAATCCATCTTCGCAGTCTCGACATTGTGTCTGTGATTTTTATATCAAAATAATGCCATTCCTAACACGAAGGCACGCTATTGGTATTCCTCCGCTTGGCGCCGTGTTTTTATCTGTTGATGATGTGAAGTGCGTATTTAACAAAATAATGAGGCATGGCTTTTCTTAACACTTCAAAGATTGCTGTCAATTGCTGTTTCAGAATTGTCATTGTTTTAGAAGTTTCCCTCAGTTTCACCAGGCCAATACCGGGATGGTATTTTAAGTTCTGGTGGATGGCTTCCACATACTTTATCTAATCCATCCCGGCCTATGCCAAAAGGCCATTCAAGTTTAAGTGTCTTTGATAATTATTTGCACAGAATGGTCTGAGGCGAAGATATGACACAATAGCTAGGTGACTTAAACAAGAGCTTATCGTCGAAACTTAATGCGTTTCAACGTTTCCGCATACGATGGAAATTTCTTCTGTGTTGGGGAAACTTTAAGTACCATTGTCTGTAAATTCTGCGGAAGAAATCACGTGATGGATTGCTGTACGTACGATAAATGGATGATCCTAGTGTGACCTCAACTAACCCGTTAACGCCCTTCTCGGCATTAATTTGTGTTCACGCCGTTTTCACGCATGAGTGTTCTCCATTTAAATGTTGCGAGAAAAGTTTCGAAAATTGTAAAAATTTCAAGTATTAAACAATATGGTAGACTACAATTATTAAGCTGTATTTTTGTGAAGTTAGGAAATTAGAGGTAGGTGGTAAGCCCGTAATGTAAAAACTAGATAATGCAGAACTGATTACGTGCAAAGGATCTCGTTAAAAGTGAAAACGTTGTGAGAAAACCAATATGAAAAGTTACTCTCTGCTCCTTTGCCAACGAAACATTACCCTGCACGTCTTGGCATATTTTACATAGGGTTCCGGTGGATAAAACAATAAAAACCTCTACTAGGATAGTAACCGAGAGGTGTTCTGTAACAAAGTTACCTAAAAACAATGCATAATGTAAAACAACGTGAACTGCGTCAGTATTTCTAAACTCCTGCCGGTGAAGTAATATCGATTCGAGAATAGCAGTGAAAGAGAGGCGGAGCTCAGTTGGGGATCTGTGCACATATACTCAAGCAGCGAGTGTCCGATTTCGATGATCTGTGTGTCGGGGAAAGTTTCGCCGAGACGAAACCTGCAGTAGTGTTTGATGGATGGATCAACTGTGACCGTATCTATACGGCTTTGAACTCGACTCGCCGAGACCTTTCGAGCAACACCTCAACCACATTCGTAGCCCTAATTGTAGTTAGTGAATTGAAATTTGTCGACGGCCCGACGTACAGAGCTGCCTACGATACTTCATAGCTCTCTGAGTTAAAAGTTTAGGGAGGGTCACTCCAAAAGAAATGGACAGCATACATTCAAAATCCCAATTGCCGCTCCATGCCCTTGCTATTTAGAGTTCATAGAAGCATTCTTCCAGATTATATTAAAATTTAGTTCAACTCGTTTCCATGCGTGGTGCTGTCATAGAACTCCTGCAAGATGGCTGTAGCATTTGATATTCGTCAGAAGCAACGTGCTGTCATAGAGTGTTAATGTTGCGAGAACGAATCGGTTGGAAACATTCACAAGAGGTTGAGAAAGGTATATGGAAATGACGCTGTCGACCACAGTATAGTTAGTCGGTGGACAAGCAGAATACCTGGTGAAAGTGGGAAAGCCAATAGTCAGGATCTTTCTCGCAGCGGCAGGCTGGACACTGAACAATCTCCTGACAGTGTGAAGTGGCCTGTCATGTTTTAGCTGACAGACACGTAACAGTGAAAGAATCGTCACTCCAAGTGGGAATAGGAGAAGCAAGTGTATGCAGAATATTGAAACAGTTGGGGTTAAAAAAAGGTGTGCTAAACAACGGGTCAGACATGCCGGTCTAGACTTCTGCCGTATAGGTATACAGGCCCTAGTTTCAAGGTGACGTAAGGCAGTTGAAAGGAACTGAGATTTGTGGAAAAGTAACATTTTGTTCCTAAAGGATGTATCAACGTACTGTAAAAATAGAAAATGTGTAGAATAAAGTTTGAAATTTTAAACAAATGCTGTTCTGCATTTCTTTCCGAGTGGCCCTCTTATATACAGGCCTATGTACGAGCTTCAAGTATTTGGGTAGTATTATAAGTAAAGATATGAAATGTGAAAAAAGGATGAAGACGAGACTAGCGATGGTGAAACAGGCGTTCACTAAAAAAGAATAAATAATCTCTTGTGCGGATCGATGAACAAAGAGTTGAGGAAGATATTAATTAAATATTTTGTATGGAGAAGAAACGTGGATGAAAGAGTGAAGAAGAAAAACAATTTTAAGCATTTATGGAGGTATTTTTAAAGAGAGATTCAAGCTCTTATCATATGAAGAACTTCTAAATTTGTTAAGTTATTATTGCCGCTGGAGATGGATAGTTTTCGAGTCTGCATTAGGTCAGTATGGCTTGTCTTTGTTTTCTCACTTACTTGAAGAATTGCAATTTTGGAACATTGTTGTCACTTTCCCAAGTGGCGTGCGATACGTTTAAAGAAAGAAAAAAAAAACTTTTTAAGCACCTAATGGAAAGTAGTATATTTAATAGTGTGTTCGTCGAAGCATTGTCAAGGTTGACTAATTACTTTCATTTGGCTGCTATATCTTGTACTGCTACCGGACTCGTCCATCACTATTTTCTTGACCCGCATGGAGTTGTATTGGTAGAAGCGTAGAAAGAAAATGTATATTTAAAGTACCTGTTTATCAGCATGTGAATCATTAGCTAATTGTAGTTCTGGCTGTTGGTTTTCTAGGAGTAAGCAGGAGAAAGGATCAGAGCTAGCTTCTCCTCCAGGTTACAATCCTACAGCTGGCCAAGTATTCACAGAAGCTTCGAAAGAATCGGATTCAAGCCATCTTATTATTAAGAAGTCATGGGACCTTGCTCTGGGCCCAATGAAACAAGTAAGTGTACCTCCTGTTTTAAAAACTGTATTATTCCAAATAAGACTATGACATACATGGAAAACTTCTGTTGCAGTGCTTTTATATAAGAAAATGTCTTGTAATGGTTTCAGTTTTTGTGCATGAATGTTGTTCGTGTAGTTCTTTTGCGAAATTTTGTTTTCTTTAGAACGTTTGCTATTAACGTGGTGGAATAGAAAAAATAGACCAGATGTGTATTGCTAATCCTAAGAGCATCATATGAACACACTTTTGTTAATAGCAAAATGTGTTATTATCTAAATAACTTTCCCAAATTGTAGTAAAAATTTCTAGCTTTACGGAATTGCCTTATCTCAATACAGCATTTGCTTCATATTGGGAAGAGCCTGGTTTCGGATCTAGTAGCCGGCAAGGTACATTCATACTAGGCCGTGCCCGACGTCCTTCCATACTTTCTCCTCTTATCTTATCACTGAAAACTCTGAAAAACTCGGATGAATTGGTTTCAGTTAAATCGCTTTCTACGTTTTGTACTTTCTTACTGTTTATTTCTTGTGCCACTTTTACGTTGTAAGCATTGGAGATCACATTTTCAAAAAAGTCACAGGGCATAATGTAGAGAAATGTTTCTTACGGTGACTACATATTTCAAGTAAATATAATTTAAAAATAACCTCCCGCGTAATTATGTTATTTTTCAAAACATCATTGTAGTTTGAACAACTCTGTAGCCACAAACTTGCTCATCAATTTCTCGTTTAATCTAGCTACATACAGGCCGTAATGTAGTGACTTGGATATACATATGGTAAATGTTTTCAGCAACGTCTAAGCAAAGGAAACCCTTGTCAGAGTTCTATAAATAACAGAAAAAAGGTAGGGTACGTAAGTGTTCATGATCGCCAGATCCCACACATAAGTAAATAGTAGCATACTTTCAGTGTTAAATACATGCTCACGAAAGAGAAGAATAAGTTAAGAGAGGAGAGTAATAGGAGAATTAGCTTAAGGTTATATTTCTAGTGAAGTATAGGCGTGTATTAGTTGGAATCAAGTATTATTTTGTCTCACTACTATCTTACATGCCCACCGGTTGGTGGTAGATCAGGTCTTTCCTTCCTTGCCTATTAGATCCTTTCTTTGTAACAGTGGTTGAAAGTCAATAATACATTTTCAGTTCCTCCAAATATCTTGGTTCTAGAAAAGGAGTTTCATTTTAAATTCCAAGGCTCTATGTACGCTCTTTCAAAAGGTACCTCAAGGAATTAAGGAAAATGTCACCCCCCTGTTCACCTATTTAAAGGAGAACCGGTGATGAATCCAGGAGGTGGCCCGTTGGTCCTTATATACACAGCGAAAATATATTTTGTTTTTTGGTAGGTCATGGGACACCCCCTAGACTGTTACTACTTGAACACAACATACACCATACACAATTTATCTTACTTTATATAACTGCAAGGGGTACCGCAATAGGGTTAAAAATCTCAAATAGTACCGCTTATAATACACAATGTTCCTTTTAAATAATTTTTTCACGGTAATATTAAATTTGAATATTCTGCATTATTGTAATGAACTGCAAGGAAAACTTTCATAATGTATGTCAAACTTAGAACAACTTTTATTTTACACATAACTGCCACGTCATAGCCATATTTTGTACATCAGAATTTCAAACTTCTTGGATAATGTAATGTACTTCGATTTTACGTCTGTAATTAGATACTGCTTGCATAACAAACTACTTCTGATCCTCGTTCTTTCTCAACAGATTATTGTACTCCTCTTTCTGTGGTATCGTTAACAACTTTCAACTGTTTGAAAATTTTCAAACCTTTTTCGTAGCTAGTGTCATGCTCCCAAACTAAGGGATCCAGTTCAAGGAAATCTGCCTCGATACCGCATCTGTCGAAAATTTTCTTAGAACTTGGAAGGATGAAGTGTTCTAAACCTTGTTTTGTAAAGGTTTCGATGTGTTCTGGATGAATAGTTTTTTTTTTTTAATCCCAAAAAATAATGGTTCTTCTTCTAAGTCTTTCTTGTAATGAAATACTTTCACCATCAACCTTTTCGTATGTACAGAAACTATATCGTCAAAGAATTCAAATGCTGCTGTTTCGGCAACTAGATACCACAAATGATTGTAAAATGTTTTTAGTGTAA
Organism: Lepisma saccharinum; assembly: GCA_022664845.1. NCBI lineage: Eukaryota > Metazoa > Arthropoda > Insecta > Zygentoma > Lepismatidae > Lepisma > Lepisma saccharinum. The sequence goes on from JAGDQP010000815.1 coordinate 25,537, forward strand.
TACGGCATATATCAGGATCAACTTCGTTTCATTAGTAGTGAACACTTAAAAAAATCGAAATCTTGATAGGGAGCTTCCACGGCCTTAGAAGCATTAGTCCAAGCTTTAACATACAACCTTACAAGAAAAATGTAAATATCGCAGATGCTTCTGCTTCTATCAATGGAAATTCTTCACCAAAAAGGTGTAGCTTCATGGAATAAATGTGTTTTGCCATCCATCTAACGTAGTGGAAAGCTCCTGAAACTCGAAATGATGTTTCTCGTGGCGGAACACCTCCAAGAAAGGGTCCCAATGGCTCAGTTGGTAGAGCGTACACCTCTGGTGCTAGGGGTCGTCGGATCGATCCCTGCTCATGCCATATGGGCTTTGTGGTGGACAAACACCGTGTGCGTAGGTTTTCTCGGGCCGCTCTCGTTTTCTCCCACTTTCTTTATTCCACCAATTCATCCCATCATCATCCATACGGCCTGAGCCATAGTTGCCAAAATGCCTTTTAAATACAAATCCAATTCAAACCTCCAAGAAGACTAATGGTGAGTTCGATAAGTTGTCTGTAAGCTTCTCTTGGAAATGATCTTTGACATTCTGTAAAACAAACTGCAATATATCTTCTGCTGTGCCTTGTAGCTTTTCTTTTACATACTCATGTTCAATACCTGTACCGGACTCGAAATTAGACGTATCAATATAACGCCAAGCTTCTTGGAAACGCTTGGAAAGAGAAATGTTCGTACCTGAAGTCTCCATTGTCTTCAGCAACTCTCCAAAAGTTCATAAATGTGATGTAAATATAAGATATCTCTGCCCAAATCTTGTTCTAACAAACTACAGGCTCATTTCAGTCTCCCAGTGTTTGGTAATTTGGTATCACAGCAGAAAGCTTGAATTTTTTCGACGAGACCATATTTCTTTACCTATACACAGAAATTGCTTGGCTTCGTCAGGTTACAGATGGCAGTTGAGATACTCCAAGTAATTGCTCGGTTTCATTGTAAGTTATTATTACAGACAGCCTATCGATCAACTCCTTTGTTTTACGTAGAAGCATTTTACCATCCCAATGCACGATAACTGGATTGATTGTTTTTTCTCGAAAGATTTCTCGAAGTGTTGTTGCACGTAATTAACGACAGTGACGAACGGATGACCTGTTAATAATAAGCTCGTCTACTCTTGTTTTAGTGCCTCGACAGCAGGGGTATGGACGGCATCTCGGTCACTTACTTAACCAGTACTGAAACAAGTTTTGATGTTCTAAAGTAGCGACTTGCACGTTTTTTTCTCTTTCGGCCATGTTGAGCTGCATCATTTGAGCATGATGGATTGTTCAAATCTTCTTCTAAATTGCTATCTGAAGACTGCAATCGAACTGTTTCTGAAAATCGTGTTTTCTGATCTTTGATTCGCTGTTTTCTAATCTCCATCTGTTGTTTACGAGTGCATTGCTTCTTTTCTTTCTCCCACAGGACATAGCCCTCTCCAATCATGCATCCTGGAGCCTGTTTCACAAAAGTACTTGTCAATTTTTCACTCTTCAGTTTGCATTTACGGAGGACTGTCTCAAGACCGCTAACCTCCCTCTACGAACCCTTGTTCTCATTCCGTCGCGTTTCTTTCATTTTGTGCAGGGAGTGTGATTATACTATAAAATATTCAATTGTTAATAAACGTTTGACAACCAAAACTAGGCAATCAAACGACAGTACACATAAACATTGTGGCGGGAGGATAGCGGTCTTGAGACAGTCCTATGGAGATTGACAAGTACTTTTGTGAAATAGGTCCGTGGTCATCTCTTCTTCCTCTGATTTGTAAGAGACTGCTTATCTTCGTCATTGTTGATTAAAGATGTGAAATGTGATATTTCGAAAAATCATCTAAGGTTTCTGTAAATGCTTGCTCCTTCTTTTGTGATTCAATTCTCTGGTAAGAAGACTTCTGCAAAACTCTCAAAAGTTTATCCAACTTTGTGATACTGTTGAAATTTCCGTGTTGGCATACGAGCTTTTTTCCAAAACACGTTCACCTCCTTGATTACTAAATGGGCACTTGAACGTAAACTTAATTTGACCTTCCTGAGGTTGTAAAATAAAACTCTGAGCGCTTGTCCATTTGATGGAACTTAGAACCAACAATTTGAGATTCGTCATGTTGTAACATGTGAATTTTATCACAGCTTCTAGTTTCCATTGTGTGGTTAAAAAAAAAATTCGGAATTTTGCATTGACGCTAACGTACTTCAAAAACGCTCATCACAACTACAGATCATAATACCATAAACCACAGTTTCAACGTCACGTACAGTCGATACTCGACATGACTTCACAAAACTATGCAAAATTACGGGACGTGTGCAGATAAAGCGTAAATAACAACATTGCTTTCCGAACAAAATTTTTATAACTGGGAGTTCAAACGTAAATAAATTACATTAATCAAAATAGTAATGTGTTATACAACAATAACACTTGTAATATCTTTGAAGCTGTAATTCGACTTCTTTACGGTCTACATTAATTTAACAATTTATAATTATGTTCCAATACGTTCTGCCATCTATTGGACGTCATGTTAGCGGAAGCACCTTTTTTATAAAAAACAAGTATCTTGAGGCACCTTTTATCATCATCCTATTACAATGAAATTTTGCACGTTATTACTTTTCGGTTAGAGGTACAAAATCCTTACAAAATTCCAGTATCATAAAATAAGGACCACCCCAGCTGGACCAGAATTAAAACTTCTTTTACGGTGGTTTAAAATTTCTTCTGGGAGATTGTGTTATCTTTGCTCCATATATTCTACAAATTTCATTCACATCATATGAGAGGAAGTACAGGTTCTCCCATCCTATGGATGTGTGTGAGTACATAGTTGTTTTTCTTATAGGCCTACGACTCCATGATTTCTTCCTATTAAAAGCTACAGTACTAAATGTATCGCGAGTGAATTTTGTGAGATTTTACTGTAAATAGTCAGGCAGTGCCTCAGATGAATGTACCATCCCGGCATTTGCCTGGTGTAACATGAAAAAAATTACACTGTTCTGCCGCTGGTATCGAACCCAGAACTTCTGAATTAGTTCAACAATATACGCAAATACACATTTTGTTTTGTAAGATCAAGGTGTCCAACGGTCTGGAAAACCTGGAAAAGTCAGGAATTTTAGATGATCAGGGGATTTTCGCTAAATCAGAAGAAAGTCAGGGAGTTATAGGATTTCTCCGTGTTCTGCTCAATTTGTTGATGTTTCAGTCCATGGAGCGAAGTAAAAGGAAGAATTTATGTTGAAACTTGACTTACATCTTCCAGGTAGACAGGGATTATTCCGAACTAAGTCAGTACAAATGTAAATTACGTACATCAAATACTGTCATGGGCTATAACTATCGTTCAGTTAATTTTGTTGTTTCTTAATGTAATGCCTGCTACAATAGTAGTGTTGCATTAGGGGGTGGTTAAAATACCGGAGACTTTGACACGCTAAACAAAATTTAAATGGAAGAGGATGTCAGACTCTTTATTTTTCTAAATTAACCATATCTTTTCGTTGTGAGGTTTACCGCCCATAAAATTCATTTTATCTTATCGTTGTGAGATTGAAGTAATAAATACGTATAAAAAAGCAATTAGAAACGGAATAGAACCGGCAGAGCAATGATTACGTCCAAACAGTTTATAACAAGACCATCAGCAACATCGGTTCACTATTTGAAGTGTCACTGCATCTTCCACTCTCGTTTTCTCCTTGTAAGGTGGAGTCAATTTTTGGGCGTTCCCGCCAAATGTAGATTTTTTGGAAAGCAGACTCTAGAGGCTAAAATTTTACTGTCCTGAAATTTAGTAAATTTACAAATGCTGAAGATATCTGAGATTGAAACACAATCAGAATGATGGGATTCAATAGTTTAAGTTAAACAACTAAAAGCATGACAAATCTTTGTCCGGCTCGACTGTTAAGCGGGACGCAGGACATGACCACAAAAACGTAACTCTCCAACCGAAAGCACGATATACCTATACAACAGGTATATCTGCTTCGCATGCAGATAATCACTTCCATCGTCTTGTTCATACTTTCTTCCCTGATTTTTCCTCGGACCAGTATTATATCGTAGTTTACCAAGTATGAATCCTTATTCCCTATCTGTTCATTATTACACTGACATATGTTTGACGAAAAATACTAACTAAGAACTTCTAGTTTTGTCCAGCTAGTTTTGTTGGACTCTCCAGGTCGTTGCCAAACAGCTATTTTATTTTTAACAATGACCAGAATATTCATTACTTAGAGCCACTTTCCACGTGTATTTTAATTCTTTATGAACTAACTCTGCAATTGATGACCGTAAATATACGCTATTATCCATCTGTTTCTTTTCCGATTGAGGGAATATGCAGATCATTGTGGGCCTTTCATTTACCTGATGGTAAGCTATAGATAAAACCTATTTCACTCGAGGTATTATATAACGTGCCCCGGTAGGTGTGTTTTACGATAATAGCTCGGTGTTTATAAAAGGGATTCTATGGTTATATTGTTGAAAATTTTCCTGGTGTAGGTTATTTTATGTGGTATTCTGATCAAAGTATTAGTTCCCATTCTTATCCTTATTATCCAGCGGTCGTGGCTTAGTGGTAGAGCGTTGAATTAGTATTCGAGAGGTCCTGGAATCGATCTCAGCAGCCGACCATCCTGACAGGTTTTTCCTCAGTCACACCAGGCAGATGTCGGCACGGTACCTACAAAATAGGCCCTGGCCGTCTACCTTCCACAGTTCTCTCCCCACCCTATCCCGGCCTGAGCCTCAGATGCCTAAAGGCCTTAAAATTCAAATTTTTATCCTTATGCATAATCATCACATGATCATAATTATTACACTTAAGAGTATATATTATAAAATTAAAACAGCATACCTCGGGTATAGGCGGTTACTTTAACTGTTAACACATTTAATTTATCTTGTGTATTTCTTTGCCAAAGTATTAAAAGAAGTTTTAATTTTGTAATGTTTTGTTGCAGGTTCCCATGAACTTGTTCATTATGTATATGGCTGGAAATTCTATTTCTATATTTCCAATCATGATGGTTGGAATGCTAATAATTCGGCCGGTGAAAGCCCTGTTCACGATGCAAAACAGTAAGTAGATTTTGCGTGTTTCGTAACTTCTCGAAATATGCGAAGTATTAATTAATGTAACTTTTTCGTATCTTTATGTGAAGAAAGTTCACAATTTCTTGTATATTTTTTTTTTTTTGTAGTATATGAATGACGTGGTGTAACGGATATGAACAGGGTGTCAGTCAGCTAAAATCTTTCTATGGTTTGAAATTATAAGTTAAATGCTATTTCTTGAAATTGATGTACGCAGATTTCGGATCGACACTGGATAGGCACACATGATCGAGTTCTGCTGCCGGTCGTCCTCGCTAAGGTTTCCGTCGGTGTGACACCCCCCGAGCTGCCTCTTTTCCCATTCCTTCCTCGAGAGAGAGTGCCTCGCGAGGAACGTTATCCCTCATACTTGTGACAGTTTTATGACTTAACTGGCTAACTTAGAAATTAAATTACAAGATTTCTGTTTTTGATATGTTACGAGTTTGATGACTTCCTAGGAATATATAGTAGAGGGAGGATGAAGTACATTTTCCTTTCCACAGTTCTGTGTATAGTCAGATGAGGCAGTTTATTTCGAAAGTCAATTTTGAGAAACGTCTTTCTTAGCTGAATTCCTATCGAAACCGAATCACTCTCTCCGAGGGACGTCATCCCTCAAACTTGTGATGGTCTTGCTCTATAGCTGCAGCAGTAGCTACTATACATAATAATCCGTAACAAGTTTGACCAGTCATTGTAAATGCTGTAGCTTGTACACATGAATTAATTAAAAAATATCAATGAAATCCTAGAAACATATTTTCTGAAACAAAGTATGAAACGAAGGCAATTGAGTCCAAGGAAAAATAGTGTATGTTATTTAAGCAAAAACCAAGTGGTAGAGCGTTGGCTTAGCATTGTGGTTGGTTTAATCCCAACAGCCGACCATCCTAACAGGTTTTTCCATTTTTTCTTAGTCACACCAGGCAAATGCCATGATGCTACCTTCAACTTAGGCCCTGGCTGACACCTTTCCTCTCCCTTTTTCCGGCCTGAGCCTTACATGCTTGAAGGCCATGTATAATTTTAATTCAATTTATGCACATTAAAAGTGCCAAATATGCGGAAGTGCACGCATCTTCAGAGAAGAAAAAAGTGTACAGTAAGAAAAAAGGGAATTAAATTTCGTAATTTTATTTGAAATGCTGAACTAGAAGGTAAAAGTATCCTCATGGGGGATGTGGAGGTAGCATTTCACAAACTCACCTACGGCATGAAGTGAGGTGAGATAGTCAGTCTCACGCTTGACCGCTTTTACCTTCCAAGGTGTCCAGCAGCACCAAGAACACTGATGCTCAATTTGATAGAAAAATGCAGCCCAGATCGTCGGGAATAGTAGCATTGATGATAAGTCATCAGCGTCCTGCATGCCAGGATTTGAACTCGGGCCGTCCGATTCGGATTCAGACGCATTATCGCCTGAGCTACAGCGACTCTATTTTGAATTAAACCCAACTTATTTACTATCAGTTAAATATAAAGACACAGGCAATAGGGAGAATTTTTGTCAGTTTAGACTCTTCATCATGTACTAACCGGTGATAGCTATCCAAAAGTAAAAACCTTGTTGTTCCAATGCAAAAACCTGAACGTTATAACGGTTTTTTGTAATATTAAAAGCATGGGAGAGTGAATGAAAGTTTAAATACGTAAGAAGAGAAACCACCTTTCGCTGACATTCCCTCTTTTCCTGTACATTCCCTATGTCCCGCGTATAGTGTGGATATGGTAACGTCACGAGATTGAAAGCAGTATGCCCAGATACGTAAATTGGAAAATTACTTTTTCGTTTGGTAAAAGTTATTATTGTACATTTAATGTTGCAATTTCTTCATACCTATTTGGTAACAACATTCGAATTCTGTACAGGTTGTAACAGAATTGAACCGACAATCTTAGAGGAGTGATTGTACATAAAGAAAGAAGAAAAATGTTCGTCATCGAGTGGTAATGACGCGGAGTTTTGGAGCTACAGGCTGCCGAGACCGTGGGAAAATAAACATTAGAGCTTGATGTTTCCAATACCATTAACAATACTGTTTGACATGGTACTGTCAAAGACTTCAAATCTACTCTGCCCAAAAGTACATATTCCAAAATTGTTCAATGAATGCACAAGAGATTCCTCAAACAGGGTGGCCACCCACCTGGAAAGAAAAACATGAAAAAGTTAGGGAATTGTGAGAAAAATCGGGAATTTCTCCTTGTATGAAAATATAAGTTCTACTATCTTCTTAGCCATTTAGCCCGTCTATTTCTATACAAAATCCTCTTGGTCTCTGGGGGCTCCGCTTAATGATACACTTCATGCCAAGTTTCGTTTATCGAGCTCTACCGATTTGGGCTGCGCCTGCTTTCGATATGTACTTTAGTCAGTCAGTATCTATGGGGTTTTATAATATACTGAAAAAATCATTCAGTTGCTCTCTGTGAATTGAGATGGAGCGAATGCGAGATCATTTTGTAAATAAACAGTAGATTTGTTCGCTGGGAGCTCCGCCTCCTGACACCACTTGGTGCTTCTGCGCTCGCAGGCTCCGTACTTTCACTCGATGAGGGCTCCGTCCTCAAACTTCGTGAGTGAGATTGTTTCTCTAGAATCCGAAAATATTACTTCATGTAAGAGTTATTATTTGAAATTTTTAAGTTGAGTCCAGGGGCACTATGACGACGCCTTAGGGGGCATTTTCTAAAAACAAAATTGGAACCTACCTTTGAAAGTATTAAACTTTTATTCTCATTCATTTTTACCTTAGAAAAATATTTTACATCCATTTTTACCTCAGAGAAAAAAGAGCGGTGGTTGTGTTCTTTGTTATGTTATGAGTAGTAGCTTCCAAAGTGGATAAATTTTTGTCACGAAAATGTGGAAAACGTTCCATTTCCACGAACAAATAACTAAAAAGTCAGGGAATTTTCGAAAGAGTGGATACTCTGTCAAAGTAGAGGGGTCCCAGAAGTAAGCATCAATGGAACTACTTTTCAGCAAGTAACAATAATTCGTTTGCAGCAAGTCGATATCTTAAACAGATTTTCTTTGCGGATCTTTTTATTAAAGACGCGTGGTTGCATAACGAACAGGAGTAATAAATACATTCATTTCAACGGACGTTTGATGTTTTTGTTATCAATAAGAGAGACTGTCAGTGCCCGTTTGGGTGGCGGTGATTACGTTTATCATCTTTCCTCATCACATGCGGAAAGTCGTCTTATTCATGCTTATTTAGATCCATCGTTACTTCAGAGAATTTCTGGTAATCTCCTGCGCACCCATTGAACAGTTTTGGAATATGCATTTATGGATAGAGCAGGTTTTTGAAGCCTTTGACGCCTCAGCCCTACTGTTGATAATCATGTTGGAAATACCAAGATCTAAAGTTAATTTTGCAACGCTTTCGGTACCCTGTAGTTCAGAAACTCTGCGGAATTTTCAGCCCGATGACTTAAGACTTAGTTCATACAAAAAATAGTAAATATTTCTCCAAGTTTATCGGTCGAATTCTGTTACGCCCTGTATAGTTATTGCATTATGTAACAATTTGTAGAGCGTATGTGTTTATTGAACCATAATAGTGTGTAAAGGTGGTATGTGGACGTGATCTTCGTGTAATATGAGGTGGTTATTTTGATTAGTGCTATGTTCTGTTACCAAATCAGACGTTTTTGACTAGTTCCAAGATTTCTTTTGATTACACCAATTTACATTAGAGAGTGTTCGGTTTCCTCCTTTCTATCAAAATTTTCTCTAGCTCTGTTTTACGGAACAATCTCCCAGTCTGGGATGTGTATAGGCCTATAAAATACGGTATTTTAACGTCAGAGAAATTCTTCCCTGGGATCCAAATTTTATCTACCTGTCCTGTATCAAGATTTAATTTCGGCTAGAATTTATATGTGCTTTCGTATATTATTCTATCGATATGGGATGCAGATTTGCGTCTCTTTTGCACAAATCTGAATCCCATATCGATAGAATAGTATACGAAAGAACATATAAATATAATCCGAAATTGAATTTGGATACAGGGCAGGTAGGCGAAATTTGGATCACAATCACAACACAATAGTCTTATTCTATATTTCTCATGACAACCATACACAACAAAATGTTTAATGTTCATCTGAGATACACATCGGTACATTTTGCTCCGCGCAAGATGAGCGAGTCCATTGGCCACACGATTTTACATGACTTCTACCATTCTGTTTTTTCACATCGTTGTTCAGTGCATTTTAAGTGCAGTGCAACATACGTATACACCACGCTAACCTTCCCTTCCCTTTTATCCGATGCGGATAACTCAGCTGTAAAATTGATAGTAGCACTGTCTTTCATATTAATTAGTGTGTTTATTATTGGGAAGCCTTGCTGCTTCAAATGTAAGAGTATTCTTAAGAAGCCCAATATTTCTCTGCAAAACTATTTTCTTGCTTGTTTGCAATCACTACTGAAATAAACCTCAATACAGCGCTTTGTATTTCAAACTGTGAGTTTTCTACAACAGTTGATAACTTATTCAATCAAGAAAATGGCGGTTCGTGAACAAATTACTTTGGGTTTATGTTATTTCATTAGTATTTTTCCTTCAGTTGGGTGAACATTTAAGTTTGAGAGTTCTGTGTGCGGAGCTTTAATATAAAGGCGTTACTTTTAGCATTAATTTCGCTTCAATTTTCCTTTTTAAAATTGTTTGTAAAACTCATCGTTAATGTGATCTGTATGTTAATTATACTGTGCTAAAGTCGTTTCTTAGAAACTTAGGTTTCTACAAAAGTACCGGTCACAGTCATCACTGTTCTATGTTAGCCTTAATTGTCATCATAAACTGATTTTTGACACGTAAATACCATCAGTGGGAAACTATTTAGCCCTGCTGTGCACTGGTCCTCCATCTTCACAAATTACGAAGGGACCACAACTGACATAACAGTATAGTTAGATGAAGAAATTACATCTTTAAGCAGTACTACGTATTTCTAAGACGTTCAGCTTACCAGGCTGGCAAGGACTTTTTCTCCCTTCCCCTCCCCATCCCATTAAGGGCTTTCAGCAAGAACCTTGAACCTCACCGCTATTTTCTGTGAACGTCGTTAGAATTTCCCGCATATTGCAAGTTATTCCCTTCAGCTTGTCCTTATTAATTTGCAAAATTAATATAACGATTTTAGTAATCATACGATTCGTCAAGATACCACAACATCGGTATAATTTATTTTTCTTGTGTTTATCGTTAATGTGAAAAATACATTCTTCTATGCGGTTTTAAAACTGTGTGTCAGTGGAAAGCGTCTTGACAACATAATCTGAAGAGTTTGAAAACTTTCCAGTTACAAAATTTTCAAATTCTGAAGATTGGGTTTACGTTCGTTAAGAATTGTTAAGTAATTTTAAGAACTTTGAAATGCATTGATTTGGTTAACTAACGATGCGTTACATTCTTAACAAAGGTTGGTGAAACCCGCCATGATCGTTTAAATCATTTTATTCGGCCTAGAAATGGAAACTTTGAAGTTGTGTGTTAATCTAACACTAATATTTTTCTCTTAAATTGCAGCATTCAAGATAATTGAAGGAAGCCATGCTTCTGTTCAGAAGTTCGTATATTTTCTCGGAAACATTGTCAATGTCGCCTTGGCTGTTTATAAATGTCATTCCATGGGTCTTCTTCCGTCGCACACATCGGATTGGTTGGCATTTGTTGAGCCGCAAATGAGAATGGAGTATTCAGGTGGAGGATTGACATTAATTTAGTTTGGAATATGACAGTGCAAAGGTGGTGGTGGTTTCTGTATTCATCTTCCCTTGAGAGAAGCCATTACAAAAGAAAATAAAAACTGTGTGAATGTGTTTTGCGGACTGAACAGAATGTGAACAAGTGAAATAAAACCAAAACCAAATGGTAAATAGAGAAATAGAACTTCCTTGTGTACTGAAAACTCATTATTATTGTTATTCGTTAAGTTATCGTACTTTATGGGTGCAAGTCTTACACAACAGAAAGAAAAAATAAACAGGAATCTCCTGGTATTTTCACGAGTATTTTTAATTTCGTAATATTTCATTTTTATTTGATGCTAATATAAGTGTTGTTAATATATTGTTATTTAATGACTGTTTATTTTAAAGTTAAAAAAAAGGACAATATTGCTTTTTTTTAATAATAAAATGTTACCAACATTGTTCACAAAAAAGATTAATTTCCATTCCTTTCCACGCTGGATTCGACTTCCAAGGTGGAGTTCAAAATCATGAACACTGGGCTTAGTCAGGAATATATATTCTGTCGTAGAGTAGTTTTTTTTTCTTCTTTCTTACATATTTATTTCAGGAGTTGCATACTTAACGTAGCCAAAAGTAGTTAGAAGTTGAAATAATGTCTGGGATTATGAAAAGCGAGAAATTTCTTTGTTAGGTATGGTGAGAAAATTTGAAAACAGAAAGCTTGAACACATAGTATGATCAATACATAATTAAGTAGGGATTTTACTGGCCGTATTGTTACATTCAGAACCTACCATGTAGCGACTTTATGTCGTCATACATACATGCCTTGGTTCGTTATTTCAGTTCTTCGGTGGTTTTAGTGTAATGGAAGTTTTTATTTTTAGGAATCTGATGAATATTTACTGCCTGGCTAAAGGCCGTTTACGCATAATGTTACCTGGCCTGCGTAACTTACTAAGAGCTTTCAATCCTTCTCTCTTGAACGAAAGAACAAAAAATGAAAACTGCTTTCCTGCATACGCTTTCTGTTCTTTATTTTTTTTTTCTGCTGTCGAATCCCTGCACTTTTGTAGTTCACTTATTCTTGGGTTATTTTCCAGTTTACATTGAGTGTCAAACTGAATGTCCGTAATATATCGTGTTTCACAGCCAAAAAGTAGAAAGTTGTCTGAAAACTTCATTGCCTCTCGCACATGATCATTTATCGCAAAATAGCTGCTTCGGAGATGCCTATCCCATTGATCTTGTAAAGATGGTTTTATTATGTTCCGAGAATGTAAAGATTCAACCACTTCAATTTGCTGAGCATAAGTTAAAACATTTTTAGTCTTATCCCGAAAAGCTTGCAAAGTTCTATGTAAACTTGGCTTTTGAATGAATTGTGCTGATTCGTTTTTAGTACCCTCCGAGGTCCGTTTTTAATAGACAGATTTTGCAACTGGCTGACAATAAATCCGAGACTGCCCTATTTATCACGTACTTACAGATTGATAGGATATATGATACTCTGCATATATTTTGAACGGGTCCCAGCCAGAACGCCTACTGGTAAAAATGGCAACAACGCTCATCAAAAGGATCAGAAAGCACAAATACAGAAACAGTCAGAACGCCCATCAGCCATAACTATAGTTAGGCTAAACGGATATAACAGTAACCGTTACATCAAAGTAACTGTTAAAAATTAATTAAATAACAGGTTAAAATATCCCTTTAGAACTGGAATTATTTATTCTCAGCTTTAAAGAAGCAGTATAAAAACACCGTTATAGATCAACTTATTTAACTATAGCTTGTTGTGTGTGAAGTTTGAGTTTGAATTTTAGTTATGGCCTTTAGGCATCTAAGACTCAGGCCGAGTTAGGGCAGGGGAAAGGACTCGGGAAGTGGTCGGCCATGACCTAAGTTAAAGTCCCGGCATTTGCCTGGTGTGACCGAGGAAAAACCTCAGTCAGGATGGTCCTCCGCTGGGATCAAACCCACGATCTCCCGAATACTACTACCACTGAGCTGCGGAGCCTCGGTTTGTTTGTTATATACTTACGTAACATGTGATACTTCACAAACAGTATACAAGGAAGGAAAATGGACTACGGGTAGGACTTGGTAGAGTAGTTCACATTATAACTGTCGGAAACTTATTTCATGAATTATCTGGCGTAATCTACAAGTCTTAAAAGTTGGACTTAATTCTATCATGCACTTAGCCAAGAGTGCAGTTAAGTATGTTGCTGGAAGCAATTTGCCCTTGCTCAATCCAGGCTTATCACTAAGGAAAACTCGCTTAAGTAAAGAGGTACTTGAAATGATACTTAGTAGTAGTATAAAATATATAAATATTTTTGCATGATTAAAATAATGGGGCGTGCTTTCATATACAATCACTACAAATTCTTCAATTGGCGTGCCCACATGGTTTTCTTCAAAGTCATGCATAAATAGATTTTTTAAACGTAATTTTCTTGAAAAGATTTTTTTTTTTTTTTTAGTTTTTAGTATGAATTCTTTTTATTTTTTAAAGAAAAGCATGTTTTTAATATTTTTTTCTCGAGTTATTTTGGTGTTCGGATTCTTTTTCCTTATCCTATATATAGTTCTTTTTATTTCTTGAGAATCTTTTCCCCAAAACACTTCCCCCAGAAACCCCCTATACCGCGCCAAGGAAGTGACAGGATCCTGTCGTAAAACATTTATTGCTTTCTTGCAGGGTTTACACCCTCTAGAAATTTAGTTTGAAATTGTTCGCGTAAGTGCGAGGATAAGAAAATCAGAATGTCGAATTTTTTAGACCGTGGTTGTCTGGTGTAAGTCCCGAAAAATGGAAGAAATATATAAAACACGTAGAAAAGATTGAAGCGAGATAGGGGCCTAGAATCAGTTTTCGACAGCAGTTGTCTTTTATTGAAGTGTTTGACTCAACGGAAGAGAGAACAGCGATGACTCGGATGGCCTAAGCGCGGATACACAATAAATCTTTACGAAAAGTTCATAAATTTCATGCATTATATATTTTTGTACATTTTTCCAGCATGATAAACATATCACTCCTCAAATTATCTTAATCATTGGTTAGAACTTTTCGGGGGGAGAAGCCAGACTCTATTTCTTTTTTGTGCTGTTTATATCTCTGATGTAAAATATCTCTAATAATAATAATTAGGGGACATTTATCGACATGTTACAGAGGAAAAATGGAAAACATCAGTAAGGATGGCCGGCACCGGAAATCGAACCTGAGCCCTTTCCATTATAAGTCAAGCATTCTACCGACTGATCCTCATTCAGATCAACTTTGTTTCCTTACGAATCTTTGAACGAGGAGTCCTGTACTATTCACAAAGGGTAAAGTTTTTGCGAAGCGTTTATTTTTGGTGAAAGTAAGATTTTGTTTTTATGGAGATGGCAGCGTCGTTCATCTGCCAATATTTACAATGCGGTTAGAAGCACGTGCCCTGTGGGTTGTTAAAAGATTTTGTTTCAGACAAGGGACGAAGGTTCACATGTTATGGAAGAAACTATATTGTAAGCTAACGTTTTGTCACCCAAATTCTAAGAGTTCTGCAACCAGTCAAACGCAACACCGTTGCTTGCTAGTATTTATTTTAGGAGAAAAGTTTTTATTAAAAATAATATAAAAACTTGTTAAAGACATACTTTTCTTAAACAATTCATACTAAAAAGTAAAAAAAAAAAATGTTTATGAAAGACTAAAAAGAAAAGCATGGGGCGCGCTCTCATATAGTCACTTATTCTTCAATTCGCGCGCCCCATACTTTTCTTTTTAATCATGCATAAACAATTATTTTTTACTTTATAGTACGAATTGTTTAAGAAAGTTGTGTCTTTAAAAAGTGTTTTTTATTAATTTTTTTTCGAGTTACTTCGGTGTTGGAATACTTTTTCTCAAGCTAATGATGTGACCCAATCCTAAAGTGTTCAACAGCCCATCAACTCTTCATCGTTGCAGGCTAGTATTTATGGTATGTATTAAAAAGAAAATTAAAATATATGAAAGTTAACAACAGAATATTGTATTGTCACCTGACTTAACGTCGCTGTGCAAATTTTCATCATTGTACGACGTCGGGAAATGAGTTAAAGAAAAGCCTGCAAAAGGAAATGAAACTGGCATTCATGCCGTACTTCTGAAAGGTTTTGAGATATTGATGCGTAATTTTATCTTATGAAAGAAACAGTCTCATATGGTGGAGGGTGACTGATATTTGTAAGGCAACTAGAGTAACATTACTAAAATAATATGGCGTCTGGAGGTCGAGATATATAGTTTAAAAATAAAAAATAAAAGAGGAGTTAAAAATACAGCATAGCACCATGTCGCGTTTCCCAGATTACGTGAGCGTGTTTCTTTATACTGGGACCTAGAAAAGTAGAGGTAACTAAGAAGAAGAAAAAAACGAGAGGTTTCCGACTAGCAACAGTCGATCAATTTTAAAAAATACTCACTAAAGTGGTAGACAGAAGCAGATCCTCCTTGATGTGTGTAATATGAAGTATGATAAAACGCTCGAGTATAAACTGTTTCAATGCAGAAACACTTTTTGTATACATAAAAATAAGGAAATCGCAATTGACTCTCTCGAAACACATTTTCGGATTCTAGGTAGAAGTCCGTACTATACATTGTGCGACTCAGGATATATCTCAGAAGTGCGCTCTGCTATCCACATTTCTAGGAATTCTATGTAACAGATTATATCTGTATTGGTGGTGAAAGAGGAAAAAGCTTATTGACACACATTTAAGAGTAAAGAATGCATAAAGTGATAAGTAGGACAGTTTTAGACTTGTTAGCCAGTTCCAAAATCTATTAGAAACGGAGCTCCAAGAGTACTAAAAAGGAATCAGCACAAGTCATTCAAAAGCCAAGTTTACATAGAACGTTGCAAGCTTTTGGGGATAAGACTAAAAATTGTTTAAATTATGCTCATCAAGAAATCGAAGTGGTTGAATCTTTACATTCTTGGAACGCATCATAAAACCATCTTTACAAGATGATCAGTGGGATAGGTATCTCCGAAGCATCTGTTTTGCGATAAACGATCATGTGAAAGATGGAATTAAGTTTTCAGACAACTTTCTAAGTTTTGACTGTGAAGCAAGATACATTAACGGACAGTTTGACACCCAATGTGAAACTGGAAAATAACTTACGACTACGTGAACTATAAAAAATGAAGGAATTCGACAGAAAGCATACGCAGGAAAGCTACCAAGAAGGCCAAGCCGTTTTAACTTTTAATCCTTCGTTCAAGAGAGGAGAATTGAAAGCTCTTAGAACAAAGTTAAATAGACCAGGTTACATTATCCTAAGAGTCCTATTATGCAGATACGTTCTACGCGCGTAGAGAGAACGCGATGCCCTTTTTGTGCTCTATCCCTTCGGCTGTAAAAGACATCTCGCAGGAGCAGCTGAAAAAAAAAAAACTGCGGTAATTCCCAGTGCGTTTTAAGCATGCGGTAGGAAGTTTCTAAGCAACTGGATTCTGAAACGCCAGTTCGAACATTACAGAATGAATCCGTATTCCTCCCTCAAAATTAAGAGGTAAACACTACATCAACGCATAAAAGGAAATCAGCCATGGAACAAGTGCTCAACTGAGATCTACTAATATTTATTATATCAAACAATAGGAATAATGGCAAGTGGAGCTGAACTGGAGTAGATTCGCTTTAAATAGTTAATTACATACATGACTTTAGCTAAAGTATAGTATTTCATCTTAGTGTACAAAGTCAAGATTTAAGACTTCAACAATATGCATGTTTATTTACCTTCGAGAGAGAGAAAATATATTTTCCACTCATTCGTATGGTTATGTCTGAAAGAATATTTATGGCATTCACAGATGGAAGAAGTAATTTATTTGATAAAATGGTTTCTTAATGTGGCAACACCTAAATCTTGTCACCTACTTATTTGCAAAGCTCTGTGCACTAGTCCCGTACCAGTCCGCTCTGTCCATTCTCTCTTACCATGTGAAAACGCTTTTGCGAAACGTTGCTGCTTTCCTGTTGTGTTTGTGAAGTTCCTGTACGCCTGTCTTAGTATTCTACAATGTAAGTATCCTTTTTTTACAATTATATATATATATAATCATTTCCTACACCGCACAGTGCTCCCAAGCTGGCCAAAACCCAAATTTCGAAACTGACATTTCCGGTTCCCTTATCTACTCTTCTGTTCTACTATGTTGAGACATAAAATCCCTAGACAAGATAACCCGTGCTCACTTCAGTTCGTGGCGACATTTCAAGCAGCGTATTTCCCACGTTTTATTGATTAAAAGATATGAGAAGAGTTTTTCAGATATTCATTGCATATGATAAATGAAAATCCCCTAATTAAGTTACTTCTGGACGGATATGATGGACAAAAGTTTTGTCGCATGTTTATAACTGACTTTTCTTTATGTCAAAAATAAAATAATTTGAAATATCGGATCAATTTGTTGACTTATAGACATATGTGCGATCACATGACGCACTTTTGAGGAAAATATCATGGTATGTAGCTAAACGAGGGCGATATTTGCAGAAATATAATTTTTCAACAAAAATTCCAAAAATCTACGAAGTTGTATAATTCCCTCGTTTTATCTCTGATGGGAATGATACTTTTGTAACGCAATGGGAATTATTAATCCTAATTTTCATTTTAGTTAGTAGATGTCACACACTGGGGAGAACATCTTCGCGAATTTGGAAAATAATCTTTAAAGACATGCGACAATACTTTTGTCCACAGCTGTACCAGAGCAGCATGTGAAACTAAATTGCAGAATCTTGTACACCAGACTCCTGTAAGTTCGGGAACCGGTGTCGCCTGTGTATGGAGAAAAATAATAGAATTGGCTGTTACGAAAGTGAGGGATATGATGGAAGCAGTGGATAATCGCAGTATAAACAGAGCCGAGAGAGGGGGTTTTCAGACGCACATCTTTTTCACATTTTAGTGTCTGTAATGCACTAATTCATAAACGGTAACCCCGAAGACTGTACCATGTCAAAATCCAAGCCCTTCCTCCACAGATTATTGTCATCTGGCAAGAATACAGTTCAAGAAGGAAATTTCTGAACTGGCCAAGCAAGGGATAACATATACAGAACAGGTCATTATACTGTACGGCATATAGCAAGGTGAAAATACATGGAAAGGACATAGAAGCCAATCATAATCTAGTTTTAACCAAGACTGATGATAATATTTGCAATTCTATCACTAAAACTTCGTCCCAGACATGCTATATAATGTAAAACAACTCCAAAAATGATTAACAATATGGAAGATGTAATTCCAAAGCATGTGATCCTTCAACATTTCAGTTTGACTTGTTACACTTGAATAGATTGTCTGATTGCTTGCAATATTTAGCTTATCGTCTACAAATGAAATAATGGCACATACAATAAAAAAGTAGCTGCTTGCAAAACAAATTCCGTAGACAATTAGAATTACTGCAGATCAACTAGGCGGTAGCGGCAATGTAAAGGATGGAAATCCTGCAAGAAGTTTTGGTGAACGTGAAGCAACTTTAATAACAGAAATTGGCATAACTTATCCGTAGATTTAGTGCTCTATTGAAAACAATACAGTGTGGTTTTGAGGCGAGTACAAGCTTTAGATGAATATGTCAGACACAACACAATTGTTTGTTTGTTCATCTTTACTACATGCCTGTCTCTGTCTACAAAATTCTCGCACCTGCAGTAATTTCAGCAGCATGCTTTCTATTGGATGTATTTGGCCATCTTTGACCCGTTAATTTCATCTCTTTAACCAATTCAGGATAAGGTATCTTCCAATCGATGTTATCAACTTACTAAATCCAGCACCACGTTTTTCTGTGGATACATCACAGGAGCCAAGCAACAGTGATGTGAGCAAATAATTCTTGATGTATGTACTAGTTTTCTTTCAAATATTGTTAATAACCGATACAAATATGTATTTAAACTTGGTATCATGTGGAATTTCGAAAACGATGCCAAGTTAAAGTACGTAATTTGGCCAATTTTTGGAGCCATTGAGACCACTGTACACTGGTGAGATGTGTAGCCTGACAATAATGATTTGACCTTGAGAAGCAATGGAAGCAGATGGTGATCAGAGATCAAGTCGGTTAATACATAATGAAGCGTAAAGCACGTACGCAAAAGCCTCATGAGATAAATACAGTTAAGTATGATTATTTTTTATCTTGATTTTTATCTCATGTTGTTTAATCGCTTCCATTCCAGAAACATCAATCGCTTTGCATATCCCTGACGTTTCATTTTAACTGTTTCTACACTTCAAAACCTGGTTGACGATCTGCTATTATGATCTTATAGACATTAAATTATTTTATAATAAAACTGTGTCAGTATTCTCAGTGTATGTGGAAAAGAGATTGCAGATTCTGTCACGTGCTTCTAGAAGAAAAACACCTGCTCATTCGATCGAAAGCTGGAACTAATCCCATTCACTGAAGTGCAACTCGTATACTCCGAGCAAACAAACCCATGCTTCTCTACTTACAAACAACACAAGTGACTAGAGAGTTATCTTTTTATTACATAAAATGTTGTGACACGTAAAAGAGTAAAAAGAAATGACACACAACGTAATTTAACAAGGGACTACACTCTTTCAGACGATTATTTACACGGTTCATTCAGACGTTTCATTTCATTTACATATCAAATCTCCGCAGCACCACAATCATCCATCGATTGATGTATAAAATTCGAACACTGACTCGATGAAATCTATGCTCCACAATACTGCTTGAACGATGTAATGATGCCCGATGATCACACTACTGCAAGAATAGAAAATTCACCATAAAAGAAAATCGATAGAAAACAAAATATATTTTTTCTGGATAGACTTCAAACGAAATCATTTTAATTCATTATTACAGGGTTCCACTCAAACTAAATAATCAAATTTATGTTTTTCAAGGTCCAGAGATTTTCAATTTCACGGTCGGAAAGTTTATAAAAATAACCTTTACTGACCACACAACAATAAAAACTGCAGTGGGCGGGTCCCAATGCACAGCGCGGCAGTCGGTACGTAGTAGTGGAATATTAAACCTGCCCTCGTTCAATCTTACGATGTCAACTGTACGTACAAGAAATGGGGAAAATCCTAAAAAATAATACATATATATATTAATAATTAGTATTAATTTACCATATCATGTCAAAGCGTTGTTATAACAAGGTATCCAATTACAGAGACATTAAGAACGCCATTTCAAACGATAATTATAGCATGAACTTACTTTGTCAAATATATATACAGATGCTTATCAGAATAATGGAAACACCTGAACGAAAGTGCAACTTACCAGATTAATATGGTGTCGGGCCACCTTTCGCCTTCAGAATAGCCTTGATGCGACGTGGGATGGAGGCATAGAGGTCGTGAATGGTAGCAAGTGGAATATTACACCATTCCTCGTGCAGGGCATCGGCCAGTTCTGTGAGAGAGGATGGAGGTGGAAATCGTCGCCGGAGTCGTGTTTCCAAGATGGACCACAGATGTTCAATTATGTTGAGATCTGGGGATTGGGCGGGCCAGGGGAGGTGTTGAACTTCATCCCGATATTCCTCAAACCACGCTGCAACAACTCCAGCTGTGTGAATGGGTGCATTATCATCCTGGAATATGGCGTCATTGTCCGGGAACAACATCCGGACCATAGGATGCAAGTGGTCTCCTAAAATTGCGACATAATCGTTGGCAGTGATGCGTCCGCGAAGTGTGACCACAGGACCCAATGAAAACCATGATATTGCGGCCCACAGCATCACCGTGCCGCCGCCATGTTTCACAGTTGGGCGGAGACACTGCAGATCATACGCTTCTTTGGGCGTTCTCCACACATAAACACGGCCCGTGGTTTGGAATAGGGTGAATGGTGACTCATCCGACCATACCACACGTTTCCAGTCGTCAACGGTCCAAGTTGCATGGTCGCGGCACCATTTGCGGCGTGCTAAAGCGTTCTGGTCCCTGATGAGAGGTTTGGCCCGTGCAACACGACCCCGTAAGTTCATGTCATGTAATTCGCGGCGGACTGTGATTGTCGAAACAGGTTGGGAGAGGTGCTGATTGAGTTCCTCCGTCACTTGCGCCGCAGTGGCACGACGGTTCCGCGTGACAATGCGCTTTAATACCCGGCGTGCCCTGTCACTGATGCTTTTCTTCCGCCCACTGTTCCGCTTCCCCGATGTGGTTTTCCCGTGTATTGTGTAGGCCGTCATCACCTTCGACACTGTCCCTGGTGACACACCTAACACACTAGCCACTGCCGTCACACTCACTCCACATAACCGCGCACCAACAATTTGCCCTCTTTGAAACTCTGAGAGGTCTCCCATTTTACACTACCTCCGTCTGCTGCAGCCACTGCACACTCCTGTTCCACGACGCCTGACGTAGTATGGAGACCGACCTAACACACCACCACCAGCAGTCCGGCGCTGCGGTCGCCACGACACCACTGCCAACCCATACATCTGACGTGTTGCCAACTACAGGTGTTTCCATTATTCTGATAAGCATCTGTATATATAAACTTTATAAAATCGTTGAGCTGAAGCACTTCTGTAAGACTTTTTTTTCTGCTTCGGTGGATTATATAAAACACTTACATTGTTCACAGCACTTTTTTGATAGGCCTATTTTAATTGCCAAGCCGATGTACAAAAGCAGTTTGTTTTTTTTTAATAAAAACTTATCACTCTTTACCCGTTTAACGTTATCTGAAGGTACATTTCCTGTAGCTAGTATAACCAACTGTTTTGCTTCATAAAAAGGTGTAAAAAAAACCGTACATGTCTTCCAAGGTTACTCTCCTAAGTCTGAATATTTTTTCCTGTAATTCAGCCGTCCGTTTTCTCGCGTCGGCTCAAAACTTGCAACTTTTCTGCTTCCAGTTCTGTTTTCTTTTAAGCGGTTGTTTTATTTTTTATCTGCCTGTACTTTTATTTCCTCTTTTTCCAAATGCTCGGTGTAGCGGGCGTGGGCATTTTAGCAACATGAATCATATTCGTGGTTATTTCCATGGTTTCCACTCCACTAACTGCTGATACACTGTCACGAACCTTTCTCGAGGCCACTAAACTTTCTTCCTTCAAGTTCTCAACTATACACTCTTTAATTACGGAGAATCCTCTTTCAATCAGGCGTTCCAGTGAGACAGTGTAAGGATGAGTTGAATGAAAGACTTCAAATCTTTGCACTTCTCTGGACGTTCCACACTTATCAACTCCATAAAAAATCAAGTCGTTTTTCGACCCTTTTGTACTTTTTGCATTGTTCTGAAACATGTTCACTCGAGAAAAGTTTAAGGTACTGTCGGTTTACAACATCTGTCTTTATGCCTGTAATCCATTTTTGGCAACCAGTTCTTCTTAACATTTTGTAAGATGTTTTTCACCGGGATTGTTAATGACACTAGGATCTAAGCTTTAGACAATGGATACTTGATTGGTGATTTTTCGATAATTTTTTGGCCATGGTGAGGACTGCATCTCTCTTCAAGTTAAACTTGTCCTAAATGTGTAGTTGTTACACATTTCTGAGAGCATCTTTGGTGCCAAAACCCGAATCTAAGAGTTTGATTGGGATAAGATTTATGGATGATGAAATCTACTTTGTCAATTTGATTCCTTACATTGTCCAGATGGTCCTTTTTATACCACTCTCTCGATAAGAGTTAAAAGTAATGAGGTAATTTCATTATAAAGCAAAGGAGCCATATCCTGAAAGTTATGTTAGACTATCAAAGACTCAACATAACTTTAAATACAATGGAATGGCATTATTTAACTTACTCCCGGTATATGTACGCAATTTGGAGGATAAATAATTCGCTAGATATATGAACAATATGTTAATACGAAACTGTATGTACAGTGTTACCGAGTTTGAAGAATATATTCGTAAAGATCTGTAAAATAATAGAACTTGAAGCTAAAGAATGGGGTAAATAATGAATGGTCAACCGGGTAGGGTATTTTGTGTTGTAATAGAGTATCGAGTTCTACATAAATTAATCACTTTAACGTAATAAGCAATCTGTAATTTGTATGGTTGATGTATAATATTTTCCTATCTTCTTTTGTTATAACATTTTTTAAATTTAATTTTATATGTACGATTCCTGACGAAGTCTATTGCAATTTTTTATTGGACTAATAAAGTATTCTATTCTAAATTCTCTCAGAAATGGTTCAAACAAACCACACATTGACATAAATAATGTCAATTTGGCTGGCAACAGCTTATCATCCAGTCTTTCCTTAGCCAATAAAAAAACTGTTGGATCCTGGCTCTTGTTTATCCTGCACAGCATCAACATATTTTCTGACGCAAGGCAGTATCGACATCGCCCTTTCAGCCACGCGACCGTTCTCCAACCATCTGACAGCACAGAACTTCAATGGAAATTGTCAGATGTGCTGTGGTGGGTAAAGTCTGCGCTGCGAGCCGACCATCTTTAAACAGATGGTACAGTGCCCTGAGAAACCCTACTACGTCCAATTTTGTTGCGTTCATGCCCGATTTGGAGGCCACAACTGCCTATGTGTAACAAAGTAAGGCTGTTTGGAGAATCTGAAAGATCCTGCTGAAGATCATTTAACAATTTTATGTTAACGTTAGGCCCATCCATAGAAACTTGTATGATTTTATTCATAATTTTACGTAAAATAGCATTTTTAATGCCTTGAAGAAGATCTGGAACGTCCTAAAAGTACTGATGGTTTTACCTGGTTTTAATCTGATGGTTCATTGAATTTCACCAACGAATATGCAGGTCTATTTGTTGCCGCTGACTCACCTTATTTAAGAATTCGCCAAAACACAACATTCCTTCAGTTTTTTTTTTTTTTTCAAACTCTCTTTCAAAGTACGGCGCCAAACCGAATATTACTACATAATCAAACCTGTTTTGATGCTATAATCGCTATCTGGAAATTGAAACTTTTTCCACAACGAGCTGCAGCTGCAAAAGGAATGTGATTCATAACTATTTGTAAACAAAAATACTTCTGATTTTGTCACAGACTCCGAAAGAAGATATTGGTTCACTACAGTTTGGGGACGCGTCGTTGAAACACGTGTTTGGCTTGGCTGTATGATTGTGCTTCCCGAAGCAGAAGTGCTAATTGCATCTCAACATGATCTCGACTGGTAGAAGGTCCTCGTACATAATTGTCCTCGACCTTGTCTTTTAAAAACTTATTCACTGGAAGGCATTTTTATCTGTTTCTTCAATTTAAAATGTGCTTAGCGGCTTTAGTATGACTCCTTAAGCCAGTGTGGCAAAATTCTTTAAATCTGAAACAGTTCCAAAGCACAGTTCTGAGACTCAAAACTACTTTCATTTTCTTCTGTTAAGTCTTTTTCTATTAATTTGAACATTTTCTAGATTTTCAAGGGTTGATAACGAAATTCACGGTTGAGTGGGGACCCTGTTATATTATTTTTGGTCAAATCATTAATACTTTTTCTACGGATTTTTTTTTTAGTAAAACGTCTGTAAAAAATTGTCTTAAGAAATGAGAATGTTAATGACACAAATTGCGTCAGGTTCTTTCTACGGTAAAGAATAAATCAACCGTTAACAGAACGAAATTACAATCGTTCTCTGTGTCCTAATCATAAACTCAATTTCAAAATTAATCACACAGAATATATCTATACGGATGACACATTAAGGTATTTTAATTTTATATATTCTAATAACGTTTTAACGCTGAACTATATGCCGCATCTTCTCGCGTGTTGGAAGGCAAACATTTGAATTTATTTATAGCATCTATGGCACATCTGCCTTCATAACAAAAAAAGGCAAATATTTTTTGTTGTAACCCGGCAGACAGGACCAGTGCGAAATTACAAACACAATCGATAAAATTTTGAAACTGTTCTATTTGTAAAGCAGGCAAATAGTACTTCATATTATGAATAGTGTTAAAAAGCAAACTGACGACATATATTTAGGTGGTGTAGTCTTAGATGCTTAAAGGCCATAAATAAAATTCAAATTCAATTTTAGGTGGTGTAATTAAAGAACAATATTCATAATATTAAAGCAGTATTATGCTTGTGAATGAGCCCCAAAGTTTTTCGAATATGCTTCGATCGATTTTTAAATCTTCATTTGATCCGTAATTTTTAAGCCAATGTCGTTCATGAAGTGTTATATGAACTTATGGATACGAAATAATTTATATCTTTAGATATTAGTCAGGCGTACTTCACAATCGAATTAAGAAATATTTAGGCTTCAATATCTCAGGTCTAGGAGCATATACTCTCCAGCGCTTAGCTATGAGCCTTTTAAACAGTAACCAAGCTTTAAGCTATGTGCTGAGGAAACTATTAGATAGCATTAATTGATATAGTACAAGCTATTACGCAGCCTCATTCATGAAAATTGTTTTTCACACTTTCAAATAGTTATTACGTCTTGGAGAAACAAGGATCAGGCTAAGTATCAACAAAGGCAAAATTATTTCTATTAAGAAGTACTTCTTAATATAAATGTTTTAAGTATATGAAGTAAAATATAAGCCAGGTGTTAAGTACTTGTGAATCTTGCCAAAAGAACAAGATTCTCACCAAGTTTGGGTGAATTATTGACACCCTCTTCAAAATCACTCGAATGGCATGAATTTAGACAACAGCGGGCTGCATTGACGATCATTTTGAGGTAACTGACACCTAACATGCGTTGAGGCAAACTGTAAGTACTTGGTAAGTAGGGCAGTGCCAAATTTGCAGGAAGCCACGATTGCAAAGTTCGTCTATGAACTTTGTTTGAAAATTGGAGCTCGAAGAATACGAAAAATAGAATAGCACACGCCACTCAAAAGCCAACATTATATAGAACTTCGTAAGATTTTCAGGATAAGACCACACAAATGTTTGAGTTCTATTCATCAAGGAATCGGATTGGTTGAATCTGCATTTCAGATAGAACACATTTTGCAAGGGGAACAAGTGGATAGGACTACCCACTTGTTTTGCAATAAACAATCACATGAGAGAAGGAACGAAATTTACAGCTAACTTTCTGCTTTTGGGTTTTGAAACATGACATACTAACGAAATTGTTTGACACCTAATTGAAAAATAAGCTAAGACTAAGTGAACTACAAAAATGTAGGGATCTGGTAGCAGAGAACCTATAAAAGATGCGAGCAGCAGAAAAAATATGACACAAATCATAGGCAGGAAACCTACTAAGAAGCCAAGGAATATGAATTTTTCATCCTTCATTCACGAAAGGAAAATCGAAAACTTGCAACTTCAAGGGACCGGATTGCATTGTACGTAAGTTTTATCCTAATGCGTACAAAGTAAAAGCAACAAAGAAGTTGGAAGGCGTTGGCATACAAAGGTTCCGACCGCTTTGTGAAGAGATAGAGACTTTGGAACAATATGGGATTAGTGAAGATTAGGTGAGACAAGAAGTTAAAATATTTAGGGAGAGACAAAGTAACTATAGCCTATTGAGGAACTTTAAGGGATAGCCCCGAGTTCTGCCGGGGGCGATAAAAATATAGCATACACGAAGCCTGAATTTAGTACGAAAGTACCAACTTCCACCAACCCCGATCCCATTAGACACGATCAATACGTGATAGATTAGTTGGCATTTGGATTTCCTTCCTCAGTAAGGTAACAAAACTTAAAACATATTTTAAAGTACTTACCAAATATTTTCCTTGTCTTTTAGTTTATTATTATTAGTTCAGGTTATACTAATTGTTCCAAAACTTACCTTATTGTTATTATTGTTGTTGCCAGTATAAAGAAACGCGACAATATGATTTATAGAGTACATCAAAATTCCTACATGTTTATATACGCAGCTTTGAATTGTTTCCTTCTTCATTGGCACACGTATGTCAAACAGCAGTTTCTTTAACAGAACACCAAGCACCCGTGATCCAGGCGGTAACGTTGCGGACTCCAGATCAACAATGGATAGGCACGCGGGTTCTAAGTTTGAACATTCTGACTGGTTTTCCATAGTTTCTTCAGTTTCACCAGCCAAATGCCATGATGGTACGATAAGTAAGTTCCTGACCGATGCCTTTCCCATTTTCTATCCTACCTATTCCGACCTGAGCCAAAGATGCCAAACGCTAATAAATAAAGTCAGTTAGAGCTATTTTTAAAACGCATTAGGTAAACCATTTTCCTGCTTACATCTCACCAAAGCGACTTGATACCGGATGCTTACGCTCTTAACAACGGTTTATCATGCGAAGATTTTTTTCTGTTCGGCTAAGCACTGCGCGAACAGTACATGAATTAATATTTCTCCTTCCATTACTTCCTGAAAACAGCTGCTGACACTAAACGAGCGCATAAAAGTACCCATGGAATACGTGCTCAACTGAGAAAAATCATTATTACTAAAATTTATTATAAAATAATAGGAATAATCGCAAGTAGTGCTAAACTGAAGTAGAATCCCTTTCAATAGTTGATTACATACCTGAAGTTTGCTAAAATTTAATATTTAACCTTTCCGTAGGAAGTCAAGATTAACAATATTACCTTCAAGAGATAATTTTATATCTCACGTTGTCTAATAGGTTTCACAGGATTTGCTGATTTTCTTCTTCAGAAACATCAACTGCCTTGGATCTCCCTGACTTTTCCTTAACACATACAAACCATGGCAGCAAATTCGAGTTCTGCAACTCGCATACTCGAAGCAAACAAATCCATCCATCCTCTACTTACAAACAACACAAGTGACTAGAGAGTTATCTTTTTATTACATAAAATGTTGTGACACGTAAAATAGTAAAAAGAAATGACACACAACGTAATTTAACAAGGGACTACACTCTTTCAGACGATTATTTACACGGTTCATTCAGACGTTTCTTTTCATTTAAATATCAAATCTCCGCAGCACCACAATCATCCATCATTATTAAATTACAAATATACAACTTTCATAGTACATAATCCAAGCCTCATGTAGATGTTCTAAATTAAATACATTTACAAGCATGATGTGCCTGCTCTATGATACATTAAAAGATCCACCCGAGATTACTGGATGGCTTCGTACGCTCTGTTCAGAAAACTGTAAGAATACAAAATTCATCATAAAAGAAAGTCAATGGAAAGAAAATATATCTATTCTGGATAATCTTAAAGTAATATTTACTAAATTACATTCTATTTTGGTCAACACAAATCATTAGTACTCTTTCTAGGTATTTTTAAAGGACATGTTTTCGGTAAAGTCTAAAAAAGTCTCTTCAGAAATGAGAATGTTAATGACAGAAAACTGCGTAAGGTTCTTTCTACGATAAAGGGTAAATCAAGCGTTGTTTCCCAAACCAAACTCAGTTTCAACATTAATTATACAATATATCTATATAGATAAGAGTTCTCTGGTTTTCGCACTTTCAAAATGAGTCACATTAAAAAAAAAAATATATCATAATTTTACATATTCTAACTTTTTAATACTTAAGTACATTTCGCATTTTATCAAGTGTTGAAAGCAAACCTTTGTTTTGACAGTTTATGCACTTATCGTTTCATGAATGTCAGTCTCTAGAGAACTTCTAAGCTACTAACGTTCAACAATTCCCAGTATTTTTTTTCACACAAATTTCAATTTATTTTTAGCCTTTAGGCATCTATGGCTCAGACCGTCACACAGATTTGTTTTATTTTCATTGTTTCGGGGGTTTCAATAATTTCACTGATCGTGTTTGCTTGCTTTACATAAAACTCTTCTCGTCAACGCGTTTTTCCTGAATAACCCACATTTACAGAGCATTAAACCTTAACATTAACACTTTTTAACAATATGATAGCTCTCAATATTCTTACAAGCGTCTTCTTTTCCTACTGTTCCTTCCATTCGTTTCATAAGCGGTCCACATGTACATAACAGTCAAAACATAGACACCATCGGATAAATTAAATGCTTCCCACCCTCATCGAATCCAAAAAATGCCTAATACTATATATTACCCGTTGAAGGTACTAAATTAAAAAGATCTACATTTTCTGACAGGATTCTTGGGTTCTTTTTATACAAATGTCAAATGTTTCAACAAAAGTAAATTCACAAATTTCTAAACCAATTTCATTTATTATGTAATGCGGAAAACGGAGAACCTTATCTACAGAATTTCATTCTCTACCCAAAATGATTGAAGGGATCGTACACAAAATCGCCAATTCAATTAGAAGACGCATCAATTCAGAGTAAAAGCTCACCAATCAAATACAACTTCTTAAACACATTTTGAGAATTTCCAGAGTACAACAAATATCCAATTGACACATGATTAACTCTGCTGTATAAGTTAACCATAAATCATGACAGTAATTCGTTTCCAATACCAACAAAAAAATCTACAGAAAGGGAATATATTGATTCATTTACTGCACCGCACACCCCTAATGATGTAAATAAAGAGAACAATACTGATGAAACTAAAACAGCACCTATCAAGAGGTGGGTTACAAACAACGTACAGTGTCAAAATGAAACTACTTTCTTCACATTTTACAATATTGTCAAGAGATGTGGTAACGTGCTTTCTTAAGGTCTATTATGTATACAAAATCTAATTCCCGCAACATTTCACAGCTGAATGTCATAAACATTATGACCAGTGTATATTTCTTATAAAATGTGGTCAGTTCTTCAACCGGTGTCCTTTCACCTGTAAGCAAAACAATTAAGTATTACAAAATAGCATGTAGGATTCATTAGAAGTAAATAAAGACACTATAACCAAAACAGATACTAAGGTTGAGGCTGAAGATTATGTGGTGTTAACCATATTTTATGCTTTTCGCCTAGGTTCAAGTACGAAGGCAGTTTGGTTTGGAAAAGGCAAGAGGACAAGGTTTATTAAATACAATAGGTGGGGGACATTATAGAAATGAAAGGAAGTGTATGTGGCATTGATTTAAAAAGAAAATCATTCGATTGCTTCAACTGAAAAGCTTAATGCAAATATAAGAGAAGACAAGTGTGGAATGAAAAAAGATCAAAGATTTATAAAAAGTCAATATTTAAATCAGGAAATAAAAGGGTAAAAGTAAAAGACGACAAAACGAACAGTAAAATGTACAAGAGTAAGTTAGAAGTGCTGTCCTTTGTTCACTTTACTCAATATATATCTTCAAGGGATTTTAAAGAGATACTTCAATAACGAAGGACGATTTACATAAAAAAAGAGGATTTTTTTTTCTGTGCACCGACAAACAAAGAAAGATTAATCAAATGTCTTGTGTTACATGGAGCGGAAACATGGGCATGGAGGAAAATGAAGCCAGTTGGAGACAGAACATACGTAATAAACTGCACTGAGGAGAATAACCAAAAGAGGAATGATAGTGGACGCAATAAACCAGGGGAAAAGAAGCTGATTATGTAGATATACTGAAGGATGCAATCGAAGGTAAGATTAAAATGAAAGGAGAAGGAAGAACGCAAACTGTTGACGTTAGCTAGACACAATAGCGCTCTAATATTGAACATATACATGTTTCCAGGACATTTTTATACCGCGGCGGGTGGAGGAGAGCATTAATAACATTAAACTGAGTAAATATGTTACATACCAATTCAAACACGATTTCTCACAAAGAAATCACTGAAATCACAAAATAACATTTATGTACAGAACTATGACGCCGACCAAATTTTTAAAATTAATCCAACCTCATATGCTGGTTTATGTAACTCTTTAATATCACATCTTTAATATTTCAATCATTTATGGGACGTTCCCCATCAATTTGGAAACTGGCAATGGTACGTCCTTTGCCTAAAACTTGCACTGTGTCTAGTGCAACAGATTTCCGCCCGATCAGCATTCTTCCGGCTTTATCGAAGGCATTGGAATATACTTTTAAAGATCAAATCCACAGCTACCTTACAGGTAATAAACTATTGGATTCTCTTCAGTCAGGATTTATATCTAACCATAGCACAAATACTGCATTAGGGCACGTAACAGAGGATTTTCGGGGGGGCCTTGCATCCTACCCATGAAACAATACTAGTACTTTTAGATTATATCAATGCTTTTCAGTCTGTTGACTACGATGTCTTCATTGCTAAACTGAAAGCGTTCTTTAATTTTCCTGAAACTACCTTATCTTGGATTCGCTCCTACCTAGTCGGTCGTCTTGTCTAATAACAAATGGTCCTCAATAACATCAATCTCATGTGGTGTTTCTCAAAGCAGTGTATTAGGACCTCTTTTGTTTGCTCTCTACATCAACGACATATCTGATGGTCTACCTTACTGCCGTTATCATCTTTATGCCGACGACCTTCAAATTTACCTATCGTCTTCACCATCAGAGCTGCATCATGCAATAAATAAAATGAATCAAGACTTAGAGAGCTTAGTGAAACGGTCAATACGACATGGCATGTGCATTAACCCAAGAAAATCCAAAGCTATGCTTCTAACGTCCAAATATATTCATTGCCATGTCGACTGTGACACATTACCCCCCATTAATCATAAATACTACACCGACAGCATACAGTCAAAGAGCTTGGCTTAATATTAGATAATAACTTATCTTGGAACGATCATGTTAAGCATTTAAGTAGCAAAGCTTTCGCTTTTCTGTACTATTTAAGTCGCAAAAAAACATTCTTACCTATGGCGATTAGACTATCTCTGTCTTGGATGTTGGTACTGTCACATATTGACTATGGTGATGTAGTATATTGAGACATTACGGATGAGTTGGCCAGACGTCTGCAACATGTCCAAAATGCCTGGGACGTTCGTTTCATTCACCTTAGATACCATGATCACCTTACGCCCTACTTTAATAAATTAGGATCGCTCCGCTTACAAAGTTTCACCAGCTTATTTTCCTATATACAGTGCTAAAAAAAAAAACAAGGAACCAACCTATCTTTTCTCACGCTTCCAACAATTATGTGAATTTCACGAATCTGACACGCTGTCTCGTAAGTCTATCCTCCTTTCAATTCCACGTCATAATTCACACTTTTTTCTCTAAATCCTTCACAGTAACCTCCTGTCAGCTATGGAACGGTCTTCCACACTCGATCAGGGACATAGGTTAAGTGGCAATGTTCCATAGAAGTGTTGGGACACTACTTTCTCATTAGATGCATAGCATGCACTGATTCGAGCATTGCGTACTTCACTTGTAATATATTTCAAAAGTATGTACGGTTTGCAACAATGGCAATTCAAAGAAGGAACTAAAAAACGGAATCTGTGTTTGTGTCTGTAGTCTATTGGATGTTGTATTACCATCATTATTATTCATGTTCTCTCTCTCTCTCTTTTCTTTCTTTGTCCGTGGATGTATATTAATTTGAAAAGTTCACACCTAAAAATTGAATGTATGTGATTGTGGACTCATTATGAATTACTAGCAGTGGCGTACATCCCAGTCAATCTGTAATCGTCGCCAAAATTGCGATCGAAAGGTTTAACAGATGGGAACAGCTGCCGTGCATCAAGCACTGTGACTGAATACAGTTTTGTAACCAGCCAGAAATTTTAGCAAAAAGTAAACGCGACGATTGTAGCTGTTATTCGGTTTCATGGAGGTAAGACGCTATAAATAAGTTTCAGTGCAGGTGAATTTCTTTTGTCCGGTGAACTTCCATATGTTCAAACCCTGACGAGGTGCAAATATTTTGCCTTCAAATTTGGAATCAGCACATTTGAGAGAGTATATGACACCTGGAATCTGCTCAGCAGCAGAACAAGAATTTTTAATTTGTAGTTCAGACGTTTTCACAGAAAAGTATGTACTTCATTGCATAAAATGGCATGTGCCCATTTCATCTACTTTCAGAAGTCACTCCGAACAATTTTACGATGTTTATCAACCTAATATACGAATACAGTACCTGTTTCAGTTGCCTGGCACGAAATGCAATCCAACAATTCCATCTACCTACATATGTTGGTAGATCGGTAGAAACTGATACCACGTTCATGAATAGTTAATTCCCCGTTACCTCACTAATAAAAGGCTATCCACCCTATGGGAAAGCATATTATGTTTCTGCGATAGGTTGTCTTGCATTCAGTTTCCCGGGTGATGACGCAATACCTTATCCTTGATTCAAAATGAGACATAATACTGTATCACGCTCAAAATCTGTGAAGCAATGCTGAAAAAAAAATCACACGAATTTGGAAATATTTTTTGTACATCCTACTGAAATATCTACAGCTTAATAACACAACTTGTATTTCAATGTTCCAAATCTATTTACGTTTCAACACTTTTCTTCCTATTTTTCTACAACTACTTTACACTAGCTAAGGAGTGTGCAAGCTGTGAGAGCTATAATAAAGTGAAAATATCCATACATTCATAACTTCCAAAATGGGTTGTCCATATACTTTACCAAACAATTTTCATACTACAAAAGGTATAGAATAGACATATGAGGTTTCAAAATCTATTTCTTTCAAAATGCAAAAAAACAAAAGAAAAAAAAAAAACAAACAAACAACTAATCAGGATCCGTGCCTCTTTGTGGCCGGCATCCTTCCCAAGGGTAAAAGTTTGGATAAGACATTAACACAAAGCTATGGGAGACCGAATGTGTCACAAAAATTTTCAAACCCCGCGGCAGACCATTCTGACAGGTTTTCAGGCTTTCCTTCTGTTTCACCAGACGAATGCAACTTTAAGTTTGGACCTGACCGATAATTTCCTCATCCCGACCTGACGCAAAGATGCCAAGTGGTCATAAATAAATTCAAAAATCCTAGGTTCGTCTGCGCAGGAAACGCACTCAAGACATTGCGGTTACGATACTACTGTCTAGTTCACACGATTGTAGGAAGGTGTTACTTATTATCTTTATTTAGTAACGCAACGATTGAAATATCATTCTTTCAGGAGCGATGCTTTTATTTGATAATCTAAACTGCATCTTCAAACTGAAACCGATGCCAATACAGTTAGATCTTGGAAGAGTTTTTTTTTGTTTGTTTTAGTTTGCAGTCACCGTGTCTTGTTTAATTAGTACGAACGTGTTAATAAAACTGTTAGCAAATTTCTCACGGGTATTTTGTGTACTGGTAATATAGCTGACGATTACAATTAAGTTTATACAGCAATTTTATTTGTTATTTAGGTAATTCGGTGGACTAGTTCGTGAGTGACTGTCGTTCTTTTGCATCCAGAAATTAAGGTTTTCTTATGGAATAGATTTACACATTATTCAGGATAAAAATATATCCGCCCTCACAAAGATTTGAATAGCGGTTACTAAATCTACACCGTGCCTTTCTAACTTATCTGAAGCGATAACAAAGACACTGTGTTAGAGATATTAGAGGAATTATGTGGGCGAAAGCCATAGCACTATTATAATCCCGAAAATATACATATTTTTAAATTATTGTTAAATTCTTGTGAAACAATAGAAATCTATGCTTCTCATATAATCTATAATCACATCAATTGAAAGTAATAATCTGTGCGTTAAGAACTGCTTTAATCTTCAAGTACAGAAGAAATCCAATTGTGTAATACTGTACAAGG
Source organism: Lepisma saccharinum (assembly GCA_022664845.1). NCBI lineage: Eukaryota > Metazoa > Arthropoda > Insecta > Zygentoma > Lepismatidae > Lepisma > Lepisma saccharinum. The sequence continues at coordinate 60,023 of JAGDQP010000815.1, forward strand.
CTTTAGCTATACAGTCATCAAAGCTAAGATCTATTTGGTCACTAAATTTAATATTAGTGTTAATGTATATTTACAAACCGAAGACAATACTGTATTAAACTGGACGCACGAAGTATCCTAGTAATTACTATAAAATAAAGTTGTGGGTCTTTTAAGGATTAGATTTTAATATCAAATGTCTCAAGACACTGAACCTACTTACTATGTTACTTCTTAGAACTGAATTACCTTTACGGCCTTTAGGCATCTATGGCTCAGGCCAGGATAGGGTAGGGGGAAGCGATGCGTAGAAAACTAAGAAATTAACTGATAATATAATTTTAACAAGTCTCGTTCCCACGCAGTATGAAAAGTTGTAACATATGAAAGAAAAAAAGTATTAACATTGTAATCTAAAAAGAAGAAACAAAACTGATATTGTTCTTTTTAATACCCGCGTTATAACAAGAGTAAAATGTATTACAGAAAGGACACAAGATATTTTCTACTTATGGTAGTGTTATTCTTGTAATTACGAAAATGAAACCAACATTTCAAATTACTTTCTCAGTATCAAAGATTCAATAGTTTTTATTATTTCAATCACGTAATTTCCCATCATCTAAATATTAGCTACGGACGACAAATGTATCTGAATTAGATAATTCCCATGCATTAAAGATCATATGAATAGAAAACCCAATCTTGGTCTCTTCACTTGGCAGCCCGGACGCCAAGGATGCTGCTATTCTCCCATATATTGTGTCCCTGGTTATAGTCACGTCACACTTCTCAATTGGAATTCAAATCAGGAGATCTGGAGGTAAGTTTATTAGGTGCATATTAGAAAGGATTATTTATACCCTGTTAGTTCTTAAATACACGTGTTGTACTTAAACAAGTTTAACGTAACGGCGATGATTGCTTTTCAGTAACATGACTTCACAATTCTTGCACATTTAAAATCACATGTCCAAGACGGTAACGGTTGCAAGTAACACAACATGATGGATAAGCATTGTGTTTTATTAGTATTTTCTATAAAAATATGAACCCGCCAACGCGTTGTTGAAAATTTCTACTGGATCAAGTCTCCACTGATGATTCAAAATTTATTTACGTGGATTTTTCCAATATGTATTCCTTACAGCATTCCCAAGTACCTCATTTGGTCATGTAGTTTTAACCTCTATTTCAGAACGGGACCCTTTATGGATCACATGCTCTTTTTTTCATTAGCTGGCTGCAATGAAATCTTGAATATTATTTATGTGATTTGATGACCTATGATATTATACATACCATACATACTTCGTCTGCCTTGATTCTGTTCTTGTGGCAGTTCCTTCCCTATTTAAGCTTTCCATATGAACTTGTTCAGTGTGTAATTCTTTACAATTTTAAACTCCGGTCAGCAGTGGGAATCGAGCCCACGACCTGCGGGGGCAGTGCTCGTACCAACTGTGGACAGGTCCAACTCATAAATTATAGATTTCCCTGAGTTTTCCGGATTTATAAAATTCCCTGCGTATTCCAGGTTTTCCAGGATAGTAGTAGACACCTTGACAGTTACCCTATAAAGGATTGATGTAGCTATAACAATTAGATAACGAAAGTATCAATATGCTTGCACGCAACCTTCACGTGAGGACAATTTCATTCCGCTGTGAATCACAATATCAAGTCTCAGAAAGCGTAACGGTGGAAAAGTATAGAGATCCAAAGCTGGATTAAGCTATTTGTGGGCCCTGGGCTACAGACTCTGTTAGGACCCCTGGGCTCCAGCCTTTTTAGATCCCACTCCCTTAAACGGCTCTGCAGATATAACTGCAACAATTAACCAAAGTGATTGATTACCCATCGCGTTTCTGACGTAGGGAACGGTGATAAGATACGGTACGGATCTATCGGTTTGAACTAAGGACAAAACGTAAGTGAAATGCAAGCATTGGGAAGAAAATTACAGTGATGTTTGCCGCAACGAATGGGCACATCAAAAGTGTACGAGTACGAGTTGATAAACAATTATCTTCCTGAAGTTTCAAAAACTCAAAGAAACGTGTCTAGAAACTGAACTGTCTTGTACTCTTGTTGCACCATGAAGAGAAGCTTATGGTGGAAGCTGGTTCCTGTTTCTGAAGCTAGTTCCAGCTTATGAAGAGAAGCTTAGAACCAGTTTTGTGAGGAATGTACTTCGTACATGCATTGCTTAAGCCTCTTTAAAAATAAAACTCTGATTACTAGTTAATTTAGATTTAGATCTCCTAGTGAGCCTCGTACTAGGCGAAGACGAGTTTAAATTGTCGCTTTTAAAGGTAAAACAGAAGTCGTGACAATTATTTTACTTGAAGTCACTGACTGATCTACAGACAGCCAATTTCTTCACATCTTTAACGTGTTTCTTATACCTTTTGCTGAATGAACTTGAGTTAATTTTATGAAGATAAGAAGAAACGAAAGTATCGTACGTCAACAACACACTAATGGACACTCTGTTTCAGTCCACAGCAAATAATTTCAACCATACATTCAAAAAAGAAAAGAAGAGAGAGAGAGAAACTCCATTCACTCATTTAATACGCATAAATGCATAGACGAGGTTCATGTGTCGTGCCCTATACACATGAATGTGTGATCACTCACCACACATTTGCATCCTGTCTCTCACAGCTCACAATCACACCTCCGATCCTACTTAGATGGCTTCTTATGCTGGTCTGCATACTCTTTTAGCTTCTGCCATAGTTGACCAGGATCATCAACCCTTGGAATCTGAAAAACAAGAAAAAGGAACACATGCAAATTATTACGCAAATACAACATACCAAATTCATACACAAGACTATAAACTAATGACCGTCAGATCAAAAACCTTTTTCCCTAGAAACCGAACGACTGTCTGCTTCGCTGATGAGTCAGGCTAACCACGCATTTACACATACCGCAACAAAGAATCCCTCAGACATTTCGCTTTAATGTTGCCAGTTATCTCAAAGCGGGAGTACAAAAGGTGACCAGATCATTCATTGTTGCCCAGGCTTTTTATTATGTTTTCTTCTGAACTGTGAAATCATTTAGCCATTTCACTTTAAGGTCTAAATGTATCTATAGCGATTAGTAAACGAAATAGAGATGGACAAGGGAAGGGGGTTGGGAAAAGGAGTAACAATATTTGAGAATAAAACAAGGGTGCAAATTGTTCCAGCTGTGTTAAGGGTCGCCCCCCCCCCCCCCCAAAGCTAGCCGAGTAGCCAGCTTTGGGTTATATCCTCATTTTCAGAAAGGATGTTTGGTATCATCATGGGAAACTAAAGTACTACGGCCTAAGAAAGGCTACATATATCTTTTCTTCTCGCCCAGGGGCTACTCGAGGATTCGATAAAGGATAGTGGAAGCCCTGTTAAAACAAAATATGCCACTGTGCATATGATCCAAATGAATAGAGGGGAGCAGGTGCATCGCCAGTCACAAAGTACAGTACAGGAGCACGGGTCATGATTATATTACCTTCTATTTACACACTTACAGAAGGGACCAAGAAAATTTTAGTGAAGCAAGCCCCTCCTAGCTGCTCCCTAGCAACGGGTCTTGCAAGCGTGTGGCTACGCAGAAGTCATTACAGAGAGGAATCTATGGGTAGTCTGAGGGAAGATTATATATGTACAGTGTGAACACTAGAGAAAGCAGTGTTGAATGAACAGCCTTGGCTGTCGAGTGTCTGCATGCATAGTATCAAAGAATAAGAACGACTGATCATCAATGGTGTTACTAGTACCTAATGCGAAGATCCTTACTTTGAAACAGAATATTGGAAAGATAGTAGGTTGTACAGGTATGAGGTTTGGCAACTTGAAACGAAATGCAATGCGGAAAGTAGCGTTTCATTACTTGCCGATATACGTAAATTAAGTGTTAGTATATGTATACATACAAATATCAAGGACAGTATACGAAAATTACTCCAATGTCTCCCCTCAGAGAAGTCAGTGCGGAGATTTTGGCCTCAAAAAATTTAGTGGGGAAATCCCCCCTCACATCATGATTTCGCGAACCCCCAATAGTTTAGACCAGTTTTCTCCACGCTTCGTGGTTTCGCCGAAAGCATGAGGGGGCAGAGTCATTTTGTTCTTTTCGAGCGCTTTACTTAGTTTGAGATACCAATTGCTTTATTATAATAAAGTGCCCTCCAACGAGCCACTCTTCCTCTAAAACTATTATAGCAGTTCAGATGTTTGACGTTTTGAGAGCTTATGTGTAAGGGTGGTCCAGGTCGATCAGAGAGACGAAATGCACATACACTTTGGTCCAAAAAAATCACATTAAAGTTTAACCTAGCGTGCGCATTCCTTTATTTTACTCATCATTGTTTGTATTGCTTACCTATAGTCATCAAGAAGTTTTTGAACAACTTTTGATATTGAACTGAATTGAAATGGTCTTTATTGAAGCGGGCGAGGTTCAGCATATGGCTGTTCTGCCACCTAACCCTTGTCAAAATTGAAGTATGGTTACGAATGTTGCAATAATTAAAATAATAATGCACATTAGCAACTAGTAAGGGCAATACAACAGTATAATTACATGATACATACAATATTAGTAATATACGCGAAATACAATACAATAAAAGAAAAAATAAGAATGCACAAAAACATACCTATTTACTAAATGCTCTCACAAACACACAAAGATACAGGCACACCCAACATTTTTATTGGTGTCGATGGTTTACATATTCACGAGGAGGAAAAAAAGACATTCTAAGTATATATGTATCATTCTAATTACACAATACCAATGAGTGAAATTGTCAGATTGGATCATTAACAGTTTGAGCTTAGCAATTGCTTCCGATGGAGGAAATGTTTCACCATATCTCTGAACGCACTGTAGGTGGTAGAATTTGTAATATTGATTGGCAGGGAGTTTCAGGTTCTTGCTGCCGAAACAGAAAATGAACCAGCTGTTTTGCAGAGTCTGAAATGGGAGACAATAACTGCATTACTATTACGTGTTGAGTAGTGATGAACAGTTCTTCGAAGGTTAAGTTTATTTGCTAAGTAGAGGGGATTTTTATTTTTTAAACGTTTAAATATTAAACAACAATAGTGCAAGTTACGTCTCCATGACCTTGACACAGTAAAAATATTATCATTATTCAATTTTGGTAGTACATATTCCGATCCGTAGACTACATCACAGTAATTGAAAAGAGAGAGAATAAGGTTACGGACAAGACAGAATTTAGTCTCTTTCGTGAAGTATTCGCGTAGTTTATAAAGATACCGCAGGGTTGACAGAGCTTTCGTACACTGGGTGAACACATGAGAGCTCCAGGTAAGAATTTCGTCCATCTGGACTCCAAGATTTCTGACAATCTTGGAATGTGGAATATTTACGTTCATTATGTTTACTTTAACTTCATCAGGAACTATGTTCTTCAAGTTATTTTTTGTTCCTATGATCATGAATGTACATTTTCGTGAGTTAACTAATAACCCATTACCGTCGCACCAATCACTGATAGATTTTAGATCTTTCTTAAGAAGTGTCAAGTTTGTATTTAGTAGACTGGGTGGAAACGAAATAAGCAATTGTGTATTATCGTCAGTGTAAGAATTGACCCTAAATTCAATCAATCAAAAATCAGCAACCACGTTTCCTTTCAAGTTAGTATCGTTGCCTTCGCATTCCGAAGGTCCTGGATTCGAATTCAACAACTGGCCATCCTGACAGCTTTTTTCCAGTGTTTTCCTAAGTCACACCAAGCTCATGGTGGGATGATATCTTTAAACTAGGCTGTGGCCAACTTATTTTTCACATCCCCTCCTCTAACCCATCTCGGTCTCAGAAACAGACGAATAAAGGCCAAAAACAGAATGCGATTCGATTTTAAGAAAAAATACAGCTGAAAGAATCTCAATTTGTATCGTAATACATCGATAACTGAATAAATTTCTTCCTTACACAAGTATCACTACGCAAAGTAGACAACTGTATACACAATAAGAATTAAATTGATTTTCACGTGACCCTATTTAAAACTCCTTGCTGATCAACTGTTCGTTGTGCTACTATTTTTTTTATACTGTTGAACGGTACTAATTTAGTGGCACAACATTATAGATATAACAACGAAAACCCAAACGCTCACGAAGTATACCTGAAATCAATATATTAGCTGACATACGTGAAAAAATACGATAAATTATTATTATTACCGAACGATTAGTCTGCCGGTAATACTTTACGGTTGCGAAAGTTGGAGTACGATCCTAGCAGATGAACATAAATTACGGGTGTTTGAAAATAAAGTTTTGAGAAAGATACGGGCCGAAACGGGACGAGATGACGAGAATGGAGGAGACTACATAATGAAGAACTTCATAGACTGTACGACTCACCCGATGTTGTAAGAATAATGAAATCATGACGAATAAGATGGACAAGGCCATGTAACTAGGATGGGAGAGAGGCCGTTGGGAAGACCGAGAACGACATTGGTAGGACAATATTAGAAGGGATCTTCGAGAAGTAGATGTCTGTGATGAAAACTGGCTTGATCTTGTCCAGGATAGAACCCGATGGAGAACGTTTGTTACTACGGCGATGAACGTGCGAGTTCTGTACGCCATAGAGTACGTACTCATTAGACAAAAAGAAGATCGAAGTCGCATTTCAAGGTTAGCCTACTGACTGAAGCTTTGACCAGGTTTGTTCCTTTGTTCTCATAAAGACAGTTAAATGCATCCTTAAGTTGCTGTAAAATCCATAATTATTTAACTTTCTTTTAAAAAATATAAAGTTTTTTCTTTTAAATAATTTTCTATTGAAATACTTGTCGAGGGCCACACCAAAGCTATACTACATAAGAAACATCTTACTGTACTGTTAATGAATGAACAATACATAAGCATTATCCTCACAAGAAACTAAGTTTCCAGCCAGTCAAGCGAGCTACTCAGTCATCACTCATTGGTCAACAGATGAAATACTGTTCTGTGTGACCAATCGCATTCACAACGACTGAGAGAGTAGAAGTTGTGGTTCAAATTTACATATTCGTCCGCTGAAACGATCCAAATCATTAAGAAGGGTCAATACGGGAAGCCCGAGTAAGGTACAGACGCTTAAAAATGACCGGGAATCCACTGAAACTGATTTATGCTCTGGAAGGTCTTTACCAGGAAGAACAACCGAAAATACTGAATGCGATTATTAAAAAACATCCAATTGACAGTACGTAAATTAGAAGATTTGAGAATTTCATGTAGGTTTAGAGATTGGTGAAGGATCTAGGCATGAAACGTGTGTCGGCAAAAATGCATTCTGAAGCTCTTGTATAAGAAGAAGAAAAAAAAACGAGGACTTTCGTGTCGAAGTTGCATGGGTTTTGCTTTTAATCGGGAACGGTGAGCCAGAGTCATTAAGAAGCTTAAAACTGGCGGTGAATTGTAGGTCAAGGCTATGATCCTGAAACAGAATCCGACTTTACCTAATGTAAATCGGTCATTATGAATGCGACAATTATACACTATACCAGTGCTGGAAATGAGGGGGAACCAGTGCTCGAAATGGTTTTACGCCAGTATGATATACCGGTACTTCTTTTAGTTTTTCTCTTATACCAGCACTTTTTGACAAAAACGATGTAAAACGGGCACTGGGGGGAACGCAGGGGATCGCCCTTAAACTCAAAGGTGTCTAGGGGAAACGTGTAGGACCGCAAGCTCCTACAGTCAATATAGCATAAGAACACTGTTTACGTTTCCAAGGCCTTAGGATGTGGTCAATCCAACTTATGTTCCTTTTTCCTATGGTTGTCATAAGGCGCCTCTTCTCTTCCATCTTCCCAATCTCTCCTCATTGTTCACCCTTTCCATCTAATTCATCTCCATTCTTCTCTACAGCCACATTCTAGGAACCTTTCCTTTCCTCCTTTCTCCTTATCGTCCACGTCTCTGAAACATTCCAGACCAAACTCCATTTAAAACACTATGAAAAACTTTCTTTTCAGATCTGGAATCTTCCTTGTTATAGTGATTTCCCCTCACTTTCTTGAATAATGTTTTCCCAGTAACAAGAGGAAAAACAAACAAGATTAGTTTTTAAAATGTGAACACTTCGCTAATAAAACTGTTCATAATACTATTTTTTTCCTATTTCAACAATTTCTTTAGTATGTGCAATTCCTTACAAGAAAATACAAGTAATTAATAAATTCAAGAACAAGAAAATAAAGCCCACCATGTAAAATAGTAGTTATTGTTAATGTTTTGTCTTACAATGATTCTTTGTCCTTTCAACAATGTTTTTCAAGACAATGAAAGGTTGTCACTAAGAAACGTTGGGATCGTTTGGAACAGCGGTTCCGAACGGACGTTTTGATTTGTCAGTGAGAGTCTTTTTCCATCCCCCTTGATGCCCTATCCCTCAGGACATCAGGAGAGGGCATGGACACTCTCCACGACAATTCCAGACGTTTCCCCAACAGGTGCAGCCGGCTGCACCTAACAAGGTCGACGATATTGTACTGGAGGTAATAGCGGGAAGGGGATCATCGCCTTTGGAATAAAACCCGCTACAAGACATCTCCAAAGGGTGAGATTTCTTCTTCCAGTGCAAAGCAGACCTTGGGCGGTGAGGGCCTATTGCTCAAAAGCATTTTATGGTCTCATTCTGTGCAAGATCAAGGATTGAACAGACCATAAGTGAAGGCATCTTTCTAAGCCCGGTAAAATCCCGTAAGATGCCTGTGAAAATAATTAACTTCGTGTTTTATAGTTTCTAGAAATCTTCTTGTAAAGAGAATCAATTAATTACTCATTTTCATACAATTTTTGCTTTCAGTCAACTTAAAAGGCATAAACGTATGTCCCTAGTAACTCTAATCAATAACTAACTGCCTTAACTAGTGTCCTGCCGTTACGCTCATCTTTCTGCCTTTGCACAGGATTTATCTTCCTTATTACTGTTAAGCTACATCCACCTTCTTCTTCTTTCCTTCCTCTTCAACTACACATTCAATTGTATCCTTAAGAATAAAATCTCTGCAAAATCTCATACTCAGCTGACTTTTCTCTTTCTTATTGTCTCCAGTTCATCACCTTCCTTCTCTTTTTAGCACTTTTCGTTACGTATCTTCTCCCTCTACCTAATTCTTTCACTCTCCTCAATGTTCACCTTTAAAGTGCAGTTTTGTTTAGACGATGATCGTATGCAATGATCGCATTCAGTGAATGCGTGCGACGGAAGCATGTAGTGGGGTAGTTTCGTTTGTGCATTTGGCGCGTATGCGACGCCGTACTGTATCTATACAATTATGTGATTTACTTTTCGTACAAGTTTAAGATCTTACAGTAAAAAATATTGTTTACAGAATCAGAATTTTAGACATGATTACAAATAACTATAATAATAATATAAGCAGCATTTTAAATTAAACTCAACTTTCATTCAGTATAAAACAATACTGTTACTTCAAGCTGCTGAAGTACTCTGCTGCCATCTATTGAGCTCCGAACTTACTACATCTGTGAATGCATTCTCTTTCTTTCGGGTTTTACCAACAATTTCATAGCATTTTCGTCCAATTCTTGACGTAGCTTTCAATCCTCATCTCTGCTGAAGTTCATATTTGCCACAAAATAGTTCCAAATACAAAGAAATCACGAATGTAAACTGAACAATACTCTGCAACGCACGCGATTACAGCAGCCTGACTGGTCTCCGAGGAGTCGTTCCAACAGTTGCATGCGACATGATGCGCCCGATGCACAAACCAAACCGACTCCACTGATTTCCCTTCAACGTGTTCATGCAGTGTCGCGTGCAGCAGTTGCTTGCGATCGTTGCATGCAATCATCGCACAAACGAAACCGCACCTTTAGACTGCTTACAATTTTCTTTCTTCACTTTCCATACAGTCCAGTTTTCAGCTCAGAGCAGCTTCCACTCCAAGTCACCGAACTACCCAAGTACTAAAATGATTCTGCTGGTTTTAGTTTCTTTGCAATCAGCACATTATTCACTGTTCCTTCTTTCTGACTTTTATCACCTTAGCTTATCTTACATCAACCTTAATTTAAAACTTGGCACACTATTTCTTTTATCATCACCTGCACGTTTGTCCCCGTCTCTGCTAATATTACTTAATCATCTGCTTACTTGGTGGTCCTCATTCGTTTCCCACCCACTATCACTGCATTTGCCTTTCACACAGTTCTTTCTAAAAACCTATCAACATACACATTAAAAAATGCAGGGGACATACAACATCCTTTTCTTCTTTCGAAGTTCACACCTCTTCTGTTTCCTCCGTTTATGATTCTTGAAGCAGGTATTAGCTTCTCACCGATCTAATGCCGCACAAAAATTAATCACCCAACAATTCAAGTTCCCGGTGCGGTGCTGCCGGTTTTAGTAAGGAAACCATCCCCACTGAAATGTTTTTCTTCTCTCTCATTACGCTTTCCTGGACAGCCTCCCACTTCCCCTTTCTATGACGCTGTTCCACTCCCCCATTATCACTGTTCTTACTTAACTCCTTACCACTTGTTCAATCCGTTTATATATTATCTCCAACTTCATCTCGTCTGCTTCTGAGGTACGCATAACTGGTAATTAGGGTATCCACTGGGTAGCTCAATAACTTCATCCCCAGCACATTTTTATCAACATCTTTTCTATACTGCAATCCAATACTTGCTTGCTCCTTCTCTTGTATGTAAACCATATTAAAATCTCCTGATTTCAACTCTCCTTTACCGTCACATCGTATTTTGCCTAAACCTAACATACTCTTTATCACATTTTCTACTTCTCCTTATTCATTCATTGTTCTCACACTCCAAATTCCAGGTCTCGGTGAGGTAGTGCTAGAAATAGGAGTGGGGAAGGGACGTGAGGTATCCGTGAGCCAATATATTAAATAAATAACACTGTTTACGTTTCCAAGAGGTAGCTAAATTACAATTTGTTAGCACTTGTTGAAATTCTTTGAAAGCTTAAAGCACCTAGAACACCGCAATGGTCTAGTTCTTCTTCAATTTAAACAGGAAACGTATGTGAGATGTGGCTACAACAGGCTCATCGTAGTGCAAATCAAACAGCTTGCAGATCCAGAGAAGATAATGTAGATGACTCACTCGATGGAGTCCCTTTGAAGCCTTTTTGACTTATATTTTGAATATTAAGTCTCAAATAGTACAAACACTGCAAAATTAGTTCTACCACAGACTAAATAATCAGTATAAAACCTCTTACGGGTTAAAGGGAAGAGTGACGCAAGAATTCTACTCACAAAAGAAGTGATATCCATTTTGCGGTGACTTTGTTTGTGTCACTATAGAGGAAGTGTTCCCTTTTAATAAAATTACGAGACTTAGTATCCTCCCGTCCGCCATAGTGACACAAACAAACTGTCACTCGCAAACTGAATATTACTTCTTTTGTGAGCAGAATTCTTGCGTCACTCTTCCCTTTACCCTGTAAGGGTTTTTTATACTGATATCACTTATTTTGTAAGGTTGCCTATTAAAAAAATGCATAGTCTTCATACAAAAGGTCGATTTTGGACCATAGTAGGCTCCGTATCTCGAAAACGGTAACTCCTATCAATAAAATAAGCACCAATTTGTCTCTATGAGGCCCGCAATTGACCCCCAAAACCCCTGGTACCAACCATTTTGGGCTAAAGAAAAAAAAACAGACAGAATGACAGTCCTTTTCTATCATTTTTGAAAATTCTGCGATTGGGCTAAAGAAAAGTCATACCTCTTGAACTTCGCCGATTTTGACGTGTCATACAACGTTTGAAAGGTATTGAAGCGTAGATTACGATTTTGCAAGTTTCGGCCGCCGATATGGTCTGGGGTCAGTGCTTTCACCAGAAATGTGAAATTCTGATTATTTTTTCTCGAACCACCCTAGGGAGGTCCTACCGACCCAATTTTTCTGGTGTCTTAGTATGGAAAAGAGCTTTCAAATGCAAGTTCAAGCATCAAAATCGTGCTTCTAGTTCGCTAGATCCGAAATTAGCTGTATATATGAGAGTGCCGCTAACAGACTCGTTTCTTAGCGTCATTCGAAGAACTGCCGTTCTTCATGATAAGACAGACTTATCCCGCCTACCTATTTTCGTCTGCGCTAAGGAGCACGTGATTTTCAAGCCTGCCACTAGATGATTCTGGTGACACTTCCGGTCGCTGATTCCAGAGCCACCAAACGGCAGGCTTCAAAAGCACATTCTCTTAAGCAAAAACCCATTATTTTTAGCGCAGACGAAAATAGCTAATCGGTATAAGTCTATATTATCATGGTTTTACTTTTTCTCAACCGCATTTACCACAGGGTAAATTTTCCTACGTACCCCAAGTAAAAAATTAAAACAATTCCAACACTGCACTACACTACCCCAATCAATGCATCTCATTGCCGGTGGATTATCCACACAGCAATGTGCAGTACAGCCTCTGTTTCTGTCTGCCAAGTTACATTAAGATCTCGTGCCCGTTTGTCGACATATTCAACATAGCTGGATATCTTCTGAAAGACTTCGTATATGGAACTTGACGAAAGGGTCACAGACAATACAGAATCTTAATAAAACTAAAATGTGATATTTTCGATTTTACAATAGCCCAGAAACTTTTCTTGAATGAGGGTGGGGGGTGAGTTGATAAAAACCGTAAGGTATTCATAAATTCGTTTTTCAAAATGTGCTTTACATCATAAATACACTATTGACATGATAAGTAAATACAGTATGTTTCCTGTGATGTGGATGAAGAAGAACGTCTTTAAATCTACACTAGGGGCTGCACCTTATCCTTTTAATGTATCCAATCCTGTCAAGATTCATTCATATGTATTAATAAAATGAAGAATATAATCCTTTATGTAGATATTTACTGATAATCAGAATTAATTACTTAAAACTACTGGTTACTACGTTAGGATTAAATAGCCTAAACAATTCTATTGTTACCTACACATTTTAGGAAAACACTCGGAAGCCACAAGAAGAAAAGCATAATATTAAGAATGTTTACCTCATAATTCTGGCTAATGTAGATACCTGTATAGACACCAGCACCGAACGTCAACTGAAAAACAAAGAAGAAACGCATTTCAATAAACCAAGCCTTTACAACAGAAATACAATTGATGATTAACAAATCTATGAATAACCTTAATACGTTGTGTTCCATGTTACTCAAATCAGACAAGTTACGTTTAAAAATTTGATGTCCCCTACTGAAGGTGACGCTTTACGTGAAAATGATTGACATTTTTAATTATCAAAAGCAATCTAGTCCTTTTAAAAGATGATGTGGATGATTGTTGTGTCCGAAGGCACGTTTTGACCTGAAGGTTCCTGGGCAAGGTGAGTCGATGGTGATTTGCCATTGCTTTTCATCGGATGAAGATGATGTTCTAAGGACGGGACCTATAGTTTAACGTAGGCTCCGATCAAATTGTGTCCCCACCGGGAATCGAACCAGGTATCTCTTGATTGCAAGGTACTGAACGTTACCACTCAGCAAGCATTCTAATTCACCATGCATTGCAAAGACGCTTGTTAAACCAATTTTGCTGAGTGACACCATTTGGGCCTGACTGAACTCGAAAAAGTCGCTCCCTTCGGAAGGAAACGCAAGTTAAAACTATGGTCACAATTGTCATCCTGCCTGAGGTTTTCCCCAGTGCTTCAAAAGCACATGATGGAATAATATTTGGCAAAGAGATTTAGGTTGCTAATCTGCCATTCCCTCTCAACGGAAGATGTGCTCCCTGACTGACAAAGGTCTTAGTGCACCTTATAAATGGAAATTATGAGGTAATATGGAAGCGAAAGATAATTAACCATCTTTTCTCTATTCAATGTGGGTTGCTCATTTTGATGGGATGAGAATCATGTGAAGAAAGACCCATTCTGGAAATTAGTCTTCAGTTTCTGAGTCGAATTTGTGAACTCTAGTCATTTTTTCCCCTTAATTTCTATGGGATCCCATGTATCTGTTGCCGAAGCTCCTCCCTCAACGAACACACTTCCGCAGAAAAGGATGGGGCGGTATCGGCTAGTGCCAGTGTTCCCTTTTAATTTTTATGCTACCTTGAACTCAAGCGAACAATAACACGTTTGACTTACAAGAAACACTACTCAAGTCTAACACTCCGATTTTGATAAAATTTGGCAGGTAGATACTACACATGAAATAAACGAATACGTTTTTCTGTTTCTGCGGAAAAAAGGGTTTTAGGGGGCAAAAGCCCCCACCCAAGATTATGAAAGTGGCCGTCCGAAAGGCGAGAAGAAGTGGACAGAAGTGGTAGACGTAAAATGAGGGAATACGTGTTTCGTACTTTCCTGGAAACAACGTGTGGGTGGGGCACAGACCCCTCCAAACATCTGATCACGAAATATCAAAAGTGGTAATAAGTGTACGTCAAAAGTGCCGAAAGGACATGGAGAATTGCAACGAAACTGTGTATAGGGACAATACGCACAACAGAAGCGAATACGTGTTGTTTAGTTTGTGCAGAAAAACAGTGTGGGCGACAAGGCCCCCCTCCGAAAAAAGGTAAATATTACCGCAGGAGCGCAGGAAGGAGTGGACCGAAGCGAATGATATTGTGTATATATACTGTAGATGTAAATGAAGGCAATAGGTGTTTCCCAAGTGTCCCCTCCGACTTAATTCAAATTTGGCACAGCAACAGTAGACAGAAAATAAATCGACACGTGGTTGGTTTGTTTATGCGGAAAAACATTGTAAGGGGGTAAAAAAAAAAACAACGAAATATTACTATCAAATATGCTATACGAGGTATGTAAATATGAAACCGTGCATAGACGGCGTTACCTGCCACTGTGGTTACCGTCAAACTGTGTCCTTGGCGCCACTTGCTTGTTTTGACTGCTGATAACGATTTGCAGCTCACAACCAGACACGTTTCATATCATAGTGTAGTGTTTAATAGCGTTGAACATTGCGCAATTTGTACTTACAAACTAAGATGTGCGGACAGCATTGATGTTTTGTTACCATTTGAAGAAAATTGCTGCAGAATCGCATCGCATGCTTGTCGAAGCTTACGGTGATCATGCTCTTGGTAAGTCACAGTGCTATGCGTGGTTTACAAAATTTAAAAGTGGTGATTTTGACGTGAGAAATGAAGAACGTGGAAGACCACCGAAAAAGTTTGCAGACAGCGAATTGCAAGCTTTGTTGGATGAGGATGACGCTCAAACGCAACAACAACTCGCGGATCAATTAAATGTGACACGAGCAGCAGTTTCCAACGTTCCAAAAAGCCATGGACAAGATTCAGAAGGTGGGAAAATGGGTTCCACATGTATTGACTGAATGACAGCAGGAAAACCGAAAAACCACTTGCGAAATTCTGCTCGCCAGGTACAACAGGAAATCATTTCTCCATCGAATTGGGACTGGTGGCGAAAAGTGGATCTATTTCGAGAATCCTAAGCGTAAAAGATCATGGGTAACTCCAGAAGAACCGGCGACATCGACTGCAAGACCAAATCGCTATGGACGGAAGGCAATGCTTTGTGTTTGGTGTGATCTATTATGAACTGCTGAAACCTGGCGAAACCGTTAATACCCAACGTTACTGACAACAAATGATCGATTTGCATTAAGCTTTGCGTGGAAACGACCAGAATATGACCAAAGACAACAAAGTGATTGTTCTTCACGATAATGCACCCTCCCACACAGCAAAACCGGTCAAGGAAACGATTGCGAAGTTTGGCTGAGAAATCCTTCCGCATGCGACTTACTCACCAGACTTGTCGCCTTCCGATTTTCACTTATTTGCATCCATGGGACATGAACTTGCTGACCAGCGCTTCACATCTTACGAAAATGGCTTGATGACTGGTTTGCAGCACAAGAGGCACAGTATTTTTTGGTCTGGCATCCACACATTGCCGGAACGATGGCAGAAATGTATCGCTAGCGATGGCCAATACTTCGAATAAAATAGTTCTTAGCATTGCCATCCAATCACTGTGTCTTTTCTGTACATAAATTCCAGTTTCATATTTACGCACCTGGTAGGTAGGAAACGGCTAGGGTGAAAATAGTGAGAGTCTGCCAATGCATAGATGGCTTGAAAATAGGATATACGTGTTACTGTGTATCCTCGGCTGTTTTGGAGAGGAAAATAACTCATCAAACATGTTGAACACTCGAAATAAAGACTGGGAGTAGAAAGTAAAGAAAACGTCGTGATAGAGATTGTATTCACAGAAAGAGATATAAATATTGCAACATATCTCCGCCCCGACACATTTATGCGTATGTACATTCGCTTCGGTCCACTCCTTCCTGTGCTCCTGCGGTAATATTTACCTTTTTTCGGAGGGGGTTCTTGTCCCCCCCCCACACTGTTTTTCCGCACAAACTAAACAACACGTTTTCGCTTCTGCTATGCGTATTGTCCCTACACACAGTTCCGTTGCAATTCTCCAATTCTTCCTTTCGGCACTTTTGACGTATACTTATTAGCACTTTTGATATTTCGTGATCAAATGTTTGGAGGGGTCTGTGCCCCACCCACCCGTTGTTTCCAGGAAAATACGAAACACGTATTCCCTCATTTTACGTCTACCATCTCTGTGCACAATTTCATTCACTTCGGTCCACTTCTTCTCTCCTTTCGGACGGCCAATTTCACAATTTTGGGTGGGGGCTTTTGCCCCCTAAAAGTTTTTCCGCAGAAACAAAAAAAAAAAAAACATATTCGTTTATTTCATGTGTAGTATTTACCTGCCAAATTTTATCAAAATCGGAGTGTTACACTTGGGTAGTGTACCTTGTTAGTTACTACGCAACACTGCCGAAAATTTACGTAAAATGTATAGTGAATTTCCTAGAGATGAGGTTCGGAAATACTTCACGTCCACCACGAATGTATCCCAAAATTTTCGTACTGACCCGAGTACGATATTCAGAAACTGTACTGCATCGTTATAACTAAACGCCTATTACATTTATTGTAGAAATACAGCTGTAACTGATTATATCAAAAAGCTGCCAAATCTTTAAAACTGTCCAGAAAGAGAGAGGGGGGAGGGAGAGAAAGAGAGAGGGGAGAGGATGGATGGATGGATTGACTGATTGAACTTATAAAACAAAGCCGGCGCTAAACAGTGACGTCCGAAAAACGTGAAGTGAATTGTATGCAACCCCCCTCAACTACACTGATTTGCGGGTTAGAATAATGTCTAGGATTCGGCACTCGACATTAAATATGAAAATGAAAAAATGGGTCACTCTCAACCCGAACCCGCAATGGTAAACTTTACTTTTGTATGGACCATTTTAGTAACTTTGACTTCGGCCCGTCACGATTATATGAGTGCAATGCTTATTAAAAATCCACCAACATCCATGACTCAGGCAGGATTCGAACCCACGATCTTGGAGGCGCTGACCTAACGCCTCAGTTCACATGACTGCCTTGATCGGTCCAACCCGAAATCGTGTTAATGTAGAGTCTCCCTCTCTTGGGTTAAAATGAATATAAATTCCAAAATACTTAGATATAAATTCTGATATACTGGACAAGTGGACATACAATAAACACTTCAATTTAAACACACTAAACAGGATTTTGCTTCAAATACTTTAGTTCAATAAGAATAAGAAAACGAACAAACAAATTCAGTTACATATACCGAGTTTTAGTGGATTTTTAAGTTCGTAAGTCCTTTCTTCTGTAAACTGTTTTTTATATTATTATTATTATTATTATTAGTGGTTGATTTTCTCTGTTACTTCTGTTATCTTGAAGCTTTATTATCTGATATAGGAGGTTTTTTTCATTACATACGAATCGCAAAAAAACAAAAAACAACTAAAGTTTAGTGCTTGCAGTTTCCCATAATTAACGGGGGGATGAGCGGGACCACCCTATCAGTGAGTTTGCATGCGATACGTTTTATAATGTTATTTTCCTAACATTATTTCATCCCACCCACCGCTCCCTGTAAAAATTCCTTAATTCGCCTACTGTATATAAACAAACTATCAAGATTATAACGGCAGTCAACACCACTTGGCTTACGATGACATAATTTACGTCAGATACACTTTATTATTACTTGCGGTCAGGGACTTTGCCAGAACTTTTGCCAGTACGAAGGGTGTATGATCATTTTACGCATCTTGGTAGGTGAAGGAAGACAGATTGATGGGGAAGGGGGAGTCTAGCAAAAGCCGTTTTTTGTAAAGGATAAAAAGATAATACAATTGGAATTCTTCGATTCTCGCTCCCTTCAATTCCCAAGCATGCAATGATTTCAAAATATACCAAAATTACTTGAATTCTCTAACTAAATAGAATCCATGGACCATATTCATCCAATCCTTTCTTTACATATTGTTGCAATCATCAAGGGATGAGAACACAGCACTAGAGGAAGGAACATAAGGTGCGACACCAGTACTCACCTGCTGAGGAGAAGAAAACAATGTAGCAATTGATTACTAAACTTTTGAAACCGGAATATGTCAACTGCATGGGTGAAATACGATCTCAAATCATTGTAATTGTTACTTTTAGCTTTTAAGATAGAAACGCTTTTAAGATGTTTAATGTTAAAAAGATTTTGTTTTTAACTATATTTTAAAACCTTAGGCCGACTTATAGTACACTTTATTTTGCTTATTTCCATGCTTTATATAAAACTGTAATACGCTTTCAGATTAAAAAAAAAGGGGGGGTAACAGTTTTTTCTTTCAATTCAAATAAATGAAATATGAAGAATGTTAGTAAATTTAAACTTTTTTGTAATCCCTGATAAGTAGTAGTACTGGTGAAATGTATATTACGGAATTTTGCATAAACTCGAGAAAACTTTCAACTTTCTATCGATTTTTTGCCAAGGTTTTGCATACTCGATCCTTATTTAATTCTCTGCTCTTCGTAATTTTTATGCATACACATTCGAGTTCTAGTTATTAATATAAGGATTATAGAATAAATTTTGCTCTACAGTTCGACAGTAAGTTAGTTTACAAAGGAAACTACAGCCGCTTATTTTGTCTTTAATGTTCTTTTATGGGCTAAATGGGCAGCTTTGGTCTAAGCCTGTCACATCTCAAGGATTGCATTCCTAGGAGATCACTCTTCCGGAACCAGGGATAGTGAAGGCTAGCAACCAGTCTCAGTTGGTGTGTCATCCCGGTACTCGACACCTGAAACTGAGGAAACCCCTAAAAGATCAGTCAGGAGGGGCGACAGCAGGGATCGAACCTTTCCATTGCAGATCCGAAGTAGGCGACGTTAACAGCTGGATCACGAGATTGGGAACTTCCAGATGTAATCCATTTTTTTTTTATTTGGTAAAAATCAAAGGAACAAAGTCGGTTATTATCAAGACAAGGCGAGCAGACAGTTTCGTGTCCCACGAATGAATCGTTCGGAGATTTTCTTTTAACAACCACTGGAAATGACCACGACGAGTTTGTATTGCATGGTTTACAAACATCAAATTAGTTCACAAATGTTATACAACAAGTATTTATTAATTACCTAAAAATGTCAATTATATCCATCACCACTGAGGAGAGCGGACACGGCGCTGATTGAAATTATGTTTATATCCTGAGATTCCCACTTTCCCCTCAGTCAACTAGTCAAATGCAGGACAGTACATTAAGACCAAGATCGCTATCTTCCTCGTCCACGGACAGAGTAAATGACGAAGACAGGTTCTAGTGTCAGATGCTGTGAAGCCCAGAAATATAGTTTTCACATTACGTGGCTTAAGTATATGCTGGATTGACAGGTTCATAGGGGGTTACCAATATATTTTCATTAAAATATAGTTCTATAATATGGAAAACTTTATTTTATTATTCACGATATACGAGGCCTTCAATATAGAACGCAACTACTAAATTACCATCATTCTAAGGCAATGCCTACCGAACTTCAATACCATCCATTTTGAATTAACTGAACTGATTAAATATACAACCTCTGCAGTAAAACAGAGTGAACAAACATAACGATTGACGAATAATCTCGATACCAAAATATGAAACTCATAACTGTCATTCGCCAAAGGAATTCTGGGAGTGAAATACTGACACTGTATCAACACGTGTTTTCAACAAATATTTCCATCTATTAACAAAATGTAATTACCTATGACATAATTGAGGATTCTTCATGTCGATACTTTGTTGACGCACTTGGTCTAACCTACCAAGGTTTTCACATAAAAGAAAAAAACTATTTTATTCTGTAAACATGCAGGTTAGGCTTACCTCCTCCTAGCATGCATTAGGCTTAGCAGGTGAGAAACAACAATAAAACAGATCATGAAAAGATCATAGAAAAAATGGAAATGCTTACTGCTCCACCTACTAATAAGTGAACGGCTATGAAGCATATCAGAAGTGTATTGTAGAGGAATGTTAAGATCGTCATGGCAGAAAGCTATCCGCCGCGATGAAGGCGGGCGAATCTCGTCTCTTCCGCGCCTCCTGGTGTCGAGAGTATTTTCGGATTGCTCCTGCCACATTTTAAAATAGCACACGTAACAGACATACACTGGACAGAGAAAGCCTTACCTGCTCACATCACAAGAACCCAAACACCGCCACCACGCCGTCAATAAAGCAGGTTTGTGTATTTTTACTATCAGAAAAACAAAGCAAGTTGGCTAACCGCACATCTTTTCACTCCATTAAGATTGCTCAGGCCCATTTCCCAATGGACGACAGACGGATTTGGTCAAGGGTCCAATGAATTAGGTCACTCTTAAGAAAACGCATGTCATCATTTCTCACGTACAGTGACACAATTCATACAAAATAATACATGCCATAAACCTTGAAATAAAATTGTACGAGCACATACTTTATCCAATTCAGTGAATGTGTCACATACCTGAACAAGGTCACTCGGCGGCGCCTTCTCATAGTATTCTGAACGAGTTTGTAGGTGCCATAATTCACCGATTACTGTTCTTGTCACTAGAAATCGTTGGTAGCTGATGACCTGCAGCCTCCAGGAAGCTATTCCATGTTCATATCTGGCATAGGAACTTTACTTTATTGTACTACATTTTGATTTGGTGTGGTTGCTCAATAAAAGCGCGTTCGCCTGATAAACAGAAGGATCCGTTTCAAATCCTGAGACCGGTCATTCTGACTGGATATTTCTCAGTTTCATCAGACACATCACGCGAACGCCTAAAAAGAACCTTGAAATAAGGTCATGGTTGCAATATTCTGCATTCTTTCTGTCACTGACAGTCCGAACTAACTTGGTAGTCGCTGTAGATGACCATAATATGAAGTTTCAATACCTTTATCATCATGACACATTTTGTCTTAATGACAACAAACTCATTTACCCGTTTTATTTATATCTTTTTGTTTGGTTGTTTGTTTTGCGAAGAAAAAATGTTGTCCCAATAACCAAATAACATCAACCAAAATTTTGGTTGACGGAATGAATTATTAACATTCTAAACGAGCTGGTGAGCTTCTAAATATAGTACCTGCAGTTCTTGCTAAAGCGGACTCCGTACCGCTAGGTTCAATCGATCCCTACGGGACCTGAACCCGTGACCACGCGCAAAGAGGTCGTGCTAACCTTCCGAGCACGTTTTTTTTTTTTTCAAGTATTGAAAGCTCGTCTTGTCAATACCTTAGTTGTTTATTACCATAGACTAACTGTAAAATGACCAATGTTAAAAAAAAATTAAAGACATACTTTTCTTAAACAATTTGCACTAAAACGTAAAACAAATTTTGTTTATGCATGACTAAAAAGAAAAACAAGGGGCATGCTCTCATATACAGCGACTTTATAAATTCTTCAATTGGCTCACTCCATGCTTTTCATTTTAGTTAGGCATTCACACGCAACATCGTTGCAGGCTAGTATTTATTTTAGAATAAAGAAGTCCATATTAAAAAACAAATTAAAATATGCTTATATATATGATTGTATATATATAAAATCATCATATTCAGCCGTTTTCTATCCACTACTGGATGAAGGCCTCCCCCTTTTCTTTCCACATATCTCGGTCTGCCGATATCCTCATCCATGATGTAGCTCCTCAAAAACGCTTGATTTCATCTACCCATCTTGCATTCGGAGTTCGGACGTCGTCTCGGTCGTTTCTTTTCTATAGGAATAAAATGTAGTACAATTGTCGTCCACCTTCCATCTGTTCGTCTAGCTATGTGACCGGCCCATTTCCACTTCAGCTTCTTCGCAGTCTTGATTACATCCTCTACCTTTGTTTGTGCGCGAATCCATTCATTTGTCTTCCTGTCCCTCCTGGTTATTTCTAGCATGCATCTCTCCATTGCTCTTTGTGTGACTCTCAATCTTTGAGTCGTTTGCGCATTCAAGTCCAAGTTTCACAGCCGTACATCATCACAGGTAAGACACATTGATTATAAACTTTACGCTTCAGACACATTGGTAGTTAGCTTTTGAAAATAAAGTGTAGTCTTCCAAATGAACTCCACGCCATTTTACATCTTCTATTTATTTCATCAGTCAACTTGGCATTCGATGTTTTGAGCTGCCCTAGGTAAACATACTCATCAACTATGCCTATTGTCTCTCCGCTAATCTTTATTTCCCTTTTTGCAGCATATTGATTGTATATGACCTTTGTTTTAATTAAATTCATTTTAAGACCTATTTTCGAAATCTCATTATTCAGTTCTTCCATTCCGGTTTGTAGTTCTTCCCCATTTGAAGCAAACAGGACTATTTTCGATGCCTTGATGTTCAAGTGATTTAAGTACTACTGACAAGGAGACCGAATCGAAAGCTTTTTCGAAATCTATGAATCCCAAACATAGTGGAAGTTCATATTCATTAGTCCTTTCCATAACTTCATTCAATGTTAGTGTGTGGTCCATTGTGCTAAATCCACGACGAAATCCGGCTTGTTCCCTTCCCTGGTTAAAATCCAAGTCCCGTTCAATACGATTCAAAATAACTTTGGTGAACATTTTGTATAGAACTGACAGTAAACTAATTGGTCTGTAGTTTTCGACGCGTTCTTTGTCCCCTTTCTTGAACAACAAAATTATAACAGCATTATTCCAACTTCTGGGTATTTCTCTCTTCCTCAGGCACATTGAGAATAATTTCGCAAGTTCCTCTTTCATTTTTTCACCTCCCCATTTAAACATCTCTGCTGTGAGTCCATCTTCTCCTGGCGTCTTTCCGTTCTTCATCCCTCGAAGTACTTTATCCACTTCTTTCATTACATCTGGGACATCTACATCATTTTCTTTTGAGTGTTCATTTCCTAACTCTTCTTCGGAGTAGTACAATTCTCTGTAGAAATTTTCAAATATGTTTATAATTTCTTTATTTCTGGTTACGGTCCCGTCTGGTCTCTTAACTGCACTTATTTGCTTTTTTTCTATCATGAGCTGCTGTTTGGTTTTCTTCAGGCTCTTGTTCTCCTCGATTGTAACAAGATTTTCGTTATATCTTCGTACATCGTCTCTTATTTTCTTCCTTACGGTTTTATTTAGTTCTATGTATTCAATCCGTTTATGTAATTTTCCTCTTCTTTCATTTCCCTTCTTTTCTTTATCAAGAGTTTAGTTTCTTCTGGGATTTTGCTCTCCCTTTTCTTTCTGGTGCCTGCTATTTCCTTGGCTGTCTCTCTTATTATCTCGGTCAGTATTTTATTTCTACTGTTAATGTCTTCTTCATCCTCTAACTGTTCCAAGGCACTGAATCTGTTGCTTAGTTCTATCTCGAATGTCTCTGTTTTCCCCCTAGATTTTCCAGATCTAAAAGTGGCGGTTTTCCTCTGATAAGCTTTTATCTTTCAAGTCTAGTATTTAGTTTCAGCTTAGATCATTCGAGACTTTGAAACTGTTCAGAACAGACACGTCTTGCAGAATTGCCCTGTTATTCGATAGAACGTAGTCTGTTTCGTTTTCGGTCTCATTTGGGTCTTTCCATGTCCACTTCCTCTGCGGCGCCTTCTTGGAAAATGTATTGGAAATGAACAGTCTGTTGGCTTCTGAGAATTCCACTAACTTCTCTTCTCTCTTGTTTCTTTTGCCAAATCTAAAGTTTCCCACTTTCGTGTCACCGCTCTGCTTTGTTCCTAGTTTCGCATTGAAGTCTCCCATTACAATTTTGTAGTGTGATTTGCTACTATCCAAAATCTTTTGTGTCTCCTCGTATAGGTCTTCGATTTCCTCCTCCGGATGTGAGGTTGTTGGAGCATACACTTGTATAATTTCCATACTGTACCTGTTGTTTATCTTTATTACTACCCGTGCGATTCTATTCGAAATTCCTTCAATTTCTGTGATCCGTGACTTTAGGTCTTTATTAATTATAAAGCCAACGCCTGTCGGTTTTCCATTTTTTGTTCCTTTAAAGTAGAACGTGTGCCCCGACGGTAGTTCCAACTGTTCTTCATTCTTCCTCCACACTTCTGATAGACCTATTGTGATAGTCCCGCGTAAAGGGAAAAATTAACGTTATTCATAAAATTCAGAATAATAGAAAAAAATAGGTTTTAGTATATTTTTATATTTTTCTTGTATTGTTCGGTGAAATGGAAATAAAACCGCCGCCATGTTTCAGTAAAGATGAACAGAGTAGCAACAACGAAGGCTGATGAAATATATTGCAATCTATGACGTCAATCGAGATGTTATTCACTTTGAGCAAATTAACCATGTTCTTTATGATGGGAACGTCACCTTT
>JAGDQP010000815.1:85160-141469 GCA_022664845.1 Lepisma saccharinum
CTTGAAAAATGTATTGGAAATGAACAGTCTGTTGGGTTCTGAGAATTCCACTAACTTCTCTCTTCTCTTGTTTCTTTTGCCAAATCCAAAGTTTCCCACTTTCGTGTCACTGCTCTGCTTGGCTCCTACTTTCGCATTGAAGTCTCCCATTACAATTTTGTAATGCGATTTGCTACTATCCAAAATCTTCTGTATCTTCTCGTATAGGTCTTCGACTTCCTCCTCCGGTATAATTTCCATACTGTACCTGTTGTTTATCTTTACTACTACCCGTGCGATTCTATCTGAAATTCCTTCAGTTTCTGTAATCCGTGACTTCAGGTCTTTATTAATTATAAAGCCTGTCGGTTTTCCATTCTCTGTTCCTTTAAAGCAGAACGTGTGCCCCGACGGTAGATCCAACTGTTCTTCATTCTTCCTCCACACTTCTGATAGTCCTATGATATCCCACTTAATCCTCTTGAGTTCATTCTGCAGTTCTTCTAATTTGTCCTCTCCTGCAAGTAACTGACAGTTGAGAGTCGCCACATATAGGTCCGTTCGAGTTGCCGTGTCGGTGTCCTGGCAGTCTACAGTCCAAACCCGGGTATTTTGACCCTCGGACTTCCTGCAGGACTGACCGCTGCCGTTGCCAGCTGTATTCCGTCCTCCGGGCAGTGAGGTCCTCCGAGGCTGTTTCCTTACTTGTACCATCATGTGTAAAGAAAGGAGGGGTGCTGACATTTGACTCACCACGCTGTCAGCTAATGCGGGTTGGGGAGCAGCCCATCCATGTTCGTTCGCCAAGCAGTTGCTTGGGTACTAACAGGTCCCACGACGTGAACGTATGGATTGGACATTAGGCGTCTACTCCGGTCGGTTCCCTTAAGCCATAGCAAGAGGAATTAAGGGGCCTCCTCCCAGTTAGTGGCAGAAGCCTTTTGGGGCGACAGTCCCGGTTTGCCGGTCCTGTCTCGGTTTCCAGGCCCCATGCCGACTTACGTCGCTGTGCAAATTTTCATCATTCTATGACGGCGGGAAATGAGTTAAAATTTACGTTGCAAGATTTGAGGACAACACGAACCATTGTGAACTAGAGAAAAGAATGTAATAATGAAGACTGTCGCTTCGAGTGTATTGAAACTGTTAGTTGGATTTCAAAGTTTAGTACAGTCAAGTATTAAAACTGTATTTACAGGGAGGTACTGGACTCAGTATCAGTTCACAATATCTTGTAATATTAATAGAACTTCCTACGAAACTTTAAGATTTGGTTGTTATGTTTGGTCACTGGAACATAATTTTTGCATTATTATTATTATTTTTTTTTTTTTTTTTTTTTTTTTTGTGGTGGAAACCAATTTTCTTTTGAATACGCCTAATCAAAAATATTTTATTGTCTATTTTCCATGTGAAGGGTATGCAGTGAGACCAGTGTTTAAAGTGAGCCGGAACGGCGTTGCGGTAAGAAATATAAAACCGGAACGGTGTTCTTGGAAAGCTCAGTAGCACATATACGTTAAAATTACCTGGATTAAACGTTATATATGTAGCGAAAAGAAACGAATTTAGTTGGCCAAAACAGAAAGCATGGTTGCTGCCTATTGATATACATATTTAGCTCCATTTTGTCCGTTGCTTTCATCATGATATACAGTATAAATTTTCCAACAGTAAATTATCCAGTCATCTGTTGTGGGGTATGAAGCTGGTGCACTTGTTAGTAACTAGACCAGCTACCATTCATCCAAGAAATCCCCTTGAGAGTCACTACTCTCTTTTACAGTATCTGTACTAAAAAGCAGTCTTGAACGCATCGCCACAAATCCAGACGTGTCGTTTCACCATCATGTAAGAATAAGAATAAACAATACCGGTACTATCCTTCTTTCTTTGTTATGTGCATTTTCCTTCTTTAACACTTTGACCATCGCTGCACTATTACATTTATATTTCTCAATAAGTGCAAAATGTCGCCTTACAAAAATGCATGTAAAGTGAAATCTATGTCAAAGTTGAAAACACTTCACATTAATGCCCTATAACGAAATTAAATGTTCGTTGAAATATAGTATCAAATTCAATCTGTTTTCAACATGCAAATGAGAAC
This sequence comes from Lepisma saccharinum, assembly GCA_022664845.1. Taxonomy (NCBI): domain Eukaryota; kingdom Metazoa; phylum Arthropoda; class Insecta; order Zygentoma; family Lepismatidae; genus Lepisma; species Lepisma saccharinum. The sequence continues at coordinate 87,250 of JAGDQP010000815.1, forward strand.
ATGAGAAACGTAGTTAATTTTATTCTACTCGCTTTTAAGCACATTTTTTTATGCAATTAACTTGGAAACATAATCTAGGGAACAGTTCAATATACTAGTTAAAAACACGTCACATTAACTTTCTATCATAGAAATCAAATTTTGGTTGGAATATAGAGACTGAAATGCAACGTGTTTTCAACCTGCAAAAGAGGACACAAAATAATAGTTAATGGCATTTAATTAGCTTTTAATTTCAAATTTTATTCCATTAAATTAAAAAGAATCCCATGAAACGAAATCTATACCATAGTTGAAAATAAGCGTTGAATCCATGTCGAATTAACATCTTGTCAGCAATCTCAAGTTTTTGTTGAAATATAATTTAAAATTAAACGTACTTTTTCAATAAATAACGGTTAATCAACGAACTACACAAAAAAATCAACGTTCAAAACACGTTTGTGTGCTACTGGGAATAGTTTTGTGATTGTAGCAAAATGACCCTTGTCAGAAAGCAGTTTCCTTTATTCGAGATGGTCGCAAGTAGTGTTCGATTTGCCGGGGATTTTCACTGCTGTGTGAAGATTCCATGCCCGCTTGTTGATTCCGAAAATCACCCCAATCAGGGATAAAATCTTTATATTTCTGCCCAAACAGATAACAGGTTGAAACTTACCAGCAACCAACAATGTTAGAATCCCTCCTTCGTAATTTATAACAAATCGAACACTGGTCACAAAGCCATATTTTAATAATATAAAAGAATAAATAATTTTTTATCTAAATTTAAATATAGCGCAGCTGCGCTTCAGGTCGAACAGTGAGAATCAGAAACAGCTAGGATAATCTAAAGCTACGATCACCAACAAAAAAGATGGCAGCACTATCTCCGTATATGTCTAATATATTCTTATCGTTGAACGAAATTTCCTTGCTGCTCCTATAAATTCAAGCCTAGAGAGTTCAAACTTTCAGGGAAGAAAGTTCATAACTAATTCAAGAGCATGATCGATGCTGATTTTTTTTTATTTTCGTTTTCCTTCATTGTTGAAATCGCTTCATTGTTGTCGAAACCTACAACAATGAAGCTCTTTCAACAATGAACAAAAAATAAAATAAAAATCAGCATCGACCATGCTCTTGAATTGGTTATGAACTTTCTTCCCTGAAAGTTTGAACTCTCTAGGTTTGAATTTGTAGAAGCAGCAATGAAATGTCATGTAACAGTGAAAATACATTAGACATATACGGAGGTAGTGCTGCCATCTTTTGTTGGCGATTGTTGTTTTAGATTACCCCGTCTAGTTCTTCTTCCCCAATTTCCATGTGAAAATATTTTCCAGAAAAGTCAGTTATCCTCGGGTTTTGTGAAAAACCTTGCTCGTATGTGCTACATTTGGGAAGAAATTAATAACGTATTGTAGCAATCTGAAACTCGCAGATTCATAGTAAAATATACGGCCAGGATGAGCGTGAAAACATATCCTGGATCACATTACCAATCTACTGTATCTGCTACTTACTTTTCAGAGGAGTAATAGATGAGAGGGTCACACTAAATCCGAGCACGTTTATTCAAGCTCTAGTGGATAGACTTCGACGAATAGTGTACGGCATGACCGGTGCTCGAGCCAGAACAGATGGAAATATTACAAGTAGCAGCTATTAATTGAGGTTTTCGGAATAAAGGCGTCTACAGAAATCCTAATACCGTTCCGGTAAGAATTCTCATCCACTTCAAACACTGAGTGAGACTGATAGTCATTCATATCTTGACAAACTGCCCGCAGTTCTAAGACTTCTTTCCTAGATCTCATGACCCCGAGACGAGTCCGCTATCGCTGTGCCTTACGCTGGGTTTGTTGTATTTATCAAGAACACGACTAACACACAACCATCGTGAAACTTGTGCGAGTAGACATGGATCTGACGATACTACCACTAGCTCCTTTGCTAATGTACGCAGTGCGGCTAAAGGAGGATATTCCGTTATAACGCGGCTAGTAGATGATATGGTTGTTGTTAAACAAACAAATAATATTTTACACAATTTCAAGGGAAAATAATGAACTAGAGATTAGCTCGTCACCGGAAAAACACGTTCTTTTCGACTGAAAGTGAATGGGCTAACTCGTAGTAGGCTGAAACTACCTACTCAAAGTTAGAAACACCCGCCTAAAGTCGGAATCTTATTTCAGCCGTTTTTGTGCCATAGCACATGCACCACCACCCCACCACCCACCCACCCATATTGATTTTCTTTTCTTCTGTAAAATAAAGGACACATCGGAGGAAAGAATGGATGTGATTTTCGTACTCCCCGTAGTTTGTTTGTTTAGTAAAATTAATGGGTTACCCCAACCTTCCGTTTTTTAGGTGTGACAGACTAGTTCTGGCAGACTTTTTTTTTTTTCAATCTCAAGAACGAAAACAAACGTAGAGAAAACGACAGGAATAACAATGGAATCAAAGAAATCTACGTAAAACATGAAAATTGGAAAATAAATCTACAGTAGCTCAAAGTAAAACACCACAGTAACAGTGGCGGATTCAGGATTTGCGTGAGGAGGGGGCGCAGGTGGAATAGACCAGAGACATTTTCAATATTTTTCCGCTAACTGAATTTTTTAAAGCATTAACTGATCATATTTCCCCTCATGCTCCTAAGTGTTATCATGGAATATGACACCGGTACCCCCAAAATGATGTTTTTAGATAAATTAGATTTGTCAGGAAATAAATCAAAGCTTTTTCTTATGTCAATTGTTGAAATAAAGCTATAAAAAATAAACTATTCTCCGCTGAAGTGGGAACGCGTCCCCTCTCTCGATCCGCCACTGTACAGTAGCATGTCTAGGGAAAATGCGCTTATAAAACAAGAACCATTGTGTTTATCGACAGGAGAGTTTCATTTTCTGTTATGACAGAGACTGTAGATGCTCATACGGAAACATCTTTTGTTTCTAGAGGCCCTGGCTAGACAAAATAAATAGACAAATGATCCTGCGAAAAATTACCTCAAAATGAAACTCGTACACTTCGTATGAAGTCCTTTTGCGTTTAGAACATCTCTGTTTAATATGGATTTCATCAGTTTATCGCATTAAGATCAAATTATTTTTGAATTTTATGGCTATTAGGCACCTCGGGCTCATGCCGGAATAGGTTGTAGAAGAGAACAGTAGAAAGTAGTCGGCCAGGGTCTAGTTTCTAGGTACTATGCATTTCACTGGTGTGAACAGTAAGACTAACATAATGTAAAAGCACTTCAGTTGCAGCGCTTTTAGTTCAGTTGGTACAGAATTGGCTATGCATTCGAAAGGTCCTGTTAACGATCCCAGCGGCCGCCCGTCGTGACAGTTTCTTCCAGCGGTTTTCCTGTCATACGAGGCAAATACAGTGATGTTACCTACAAAAGAGGACCTGGCCTACTACTTTCCAACATTCTCTCCTAACCTTATCCCGACCTGAGCCTAAGATGCTTGAAGGCCATAATTAAATTTAAATTAAACTTGCTACATTATAAAAATAGGCACTTGACAATACTCATTTTTGACAATTTTGCGCTTCTAAATAGAGCATTTGAACCACTGTTCATCGTACTTCGTTTCTTCGCTTTATTCGATTCATATCCTCGTATCAAAGTTGTACTGAATAATATTTTTCCCTCTTAAAAATATCGATATACCGAAATCGGTATTTTCGAATACCGAAAATTCTGTATTTAGGGGTGGGTATGGAATTTCACCAAACCCCGAAATTTCTTTTAATATGCAAAAATTGTATATTTTTAGGTGTAATTATCTATATTTAGGGTACTTTTCACACCAGGACCGACTTTGGAGTTAGACCCTCCAAAACCATTGACCGCCCGCCGAAATTAATTTTTAGATACGTGTCTGGAGGTACTGAATGGCACCGGACGATGTCGAAATACCAAACATGGAAAATAGATAACAACAGGTAATAAATAACAAATCAAATACAACTGCGGGGAAAAGGTAAAATGAATTTTATGGGCAGATCAGATATCCGACACTCGGATCCGGGTCCGAAGATCCGAAACTCGATCTGGTATGATATGATAAAATGAACTGTATGGGCGGTATCAGCACTATGACTTACGCCCTTCCCGAAACTCGATCTGGATCCGAATACCTGAAACCCGGATCTTCGGTGTTTATATCTGGTCCAATGGATACATGCGATTTCGGTCGCAGATTCAGACTCAGTTTTTGGACTTTGTTATTATGATACCGAACCGCTGTAGCTCAGTGATAGAGCGTTGGCGTAGAATTCGGGAGATCGTGGGTTCGATCCCAGTGGCCGACTATCCTCACAGATTCTTCCAGGGGTTTTCCTCAGTCACACCAGGAAATTGCCGGGATGGCACCTTCAACATAAGCCCTGGCCGACACCTACCCGAATCCTTTCCCCTCCCCTTACCCGGCCTGAGCTTTAGATGCCTAAAGGCCATAAATAAAATTCAATTCCTTATTATGATGCATCTGAAACTGCGATGCCGGGATGGTATAAAAAGACCCGGGCCAATACCTTCCCCATCCTGATCTGAGCCGAAATTGACAAAAGACCATAAATAAAGCCAATTTAATTCAATGTATCTCAAACCCGAGAAATATAATTTATAATGTATTTGACTTATTGTTTTCTTGTCCAAAGTTAGTTGATACGAACATTTTTTAACATCCCTTATTTTTTTTCTAAAATACATATTTTTACATCCCTTCGTGTTTAAAAGGGGAGGGGGAGGATATGTCTTTGTTCTTTCCTTTTAACAACGCAATGTTTATTGCGTAGTGACTGATGACCACGTCACAGGACAAAGGGTAGTCATGGATGGTTAAGGTTAGAAGAAACAAGAAGGTGCTGTCGATTATTTGTTTTTCTTTTGTCGCTCCAATATAATTATGTATTAGTGAATTATATGTCAAGATCGGCAATGCCTAACTTCTCGCATAAACCAAAATTTAGATTTACAAGATTTAGAATTGCGTATCTTAACTTGTAAATAGCTGTGAACATCTGCTATTAAGTCCTGCAAAATACCTTATGTGGCTGGTTGTTTAGGAAGGGTGTGAGTGGAACTCGAAGAATGAAAACATCAGAGTACATAATTAGTAGAATTTCAGCTTGTAATTTACACATGAAGAAAAACCTTCTAGAGAAATATGACAATTGAGACGCTTGATAAAAGATAATGAAAATTCACATTTTATTAGTAAAAACTTATTTTTTTGGTCGCAAAGCGCAAAAGATACGTTAATACTTCTTTAGTTTATGACGTTCATGTAATTTACATCCAAATATATAGCACTTCGATCAATGCATGTTTAATATTTTTTTATAAAAAAGAACGAAAAAACACCAAATTTTAAAAAAAATCTAAATTTCAAAGACAATGCACTATCGGAATATTCTACCCGATTTTCTCTTTCTTTTTTCTTAGCACCATGAGCCACTTTTCCCCACTATAACGTTCCGAGAAGGAAAGATTAGTTGTTTTTGTTTCGAACCACCCTACTGTGCAACCTCCTTGAAGCTCTTATAAATCGATTAGCTCTGTTCAAATGAACATTTTACGTTTAGATCTTATCAAAAATAAAACGCAGGTCTACAGGGAAACATCGAGAAAACAAAATACCAGGGTGCCCACAAGCAGGAAAAGTCAGGAATTTGAAAATTTGTCAGGAAAATGATTAAATATGAAGTCAAAAGTCAGGAAAAAGTACAAAATCTACCTCTGCATTAGGAAATTTTACCTAGGAGCTCATGTGTGAAGATAGCAGAACATCATTTTCACAAAGCTTATCTCCAAGACAAGCTAGGAATTGCCAGACTCTATGATTTCTGAGCTTCCCTTCTTTAAAACAACCAAAAATGCTCATCACTATAGAAAGTGGTAAATTTGAGTTTCATATTTTCCCACGCAAATAAGTCTGCTCTTACTTACGTCTGAAAACGAATGCAAACATACAATAATAGCACTGAGGACAGCGCATGATGCTGTTATCAATTACAAAGCAATCCATAATATTGTCGTCACACAGAAAATGCTCACTTATGCAAGATCTGCTCAGAGACGATATGAAGATTATTTGGAAACACAACGTAATGCTAGGAAAATAGAAGAGAATAATTTTGCAAAACAAGGGAAGGGTTTTTTTTTTTTGCTTGCCCCAGCATAACATGTTCATGATGAAAAAATGTAAATTTGGGTTATTTTAATCAGTACCTTTGTAAAATATTTTAGTAAAAACTTTGTTCCTGTAATTTTATTGTAAAGAAGTAATAACATTTACTACTCAGTTGATAGTTGAGCAGCTGTGGGGCTGGTGGAGGTCGCATGTAAAAGAAAACAAAATATTTTTCAAACGTATGAAATTGGATAGTCCGAGATTCAGGAGTTTTTTAAAAGTCTGGTCAGGAAATTTAAGTTCACAAATTTTGTGGGCACCCTGGATGAGTTGAAAGAAAAAGAAGACCATGCCTCAGATACTTATATGTTCTTGAGAACGGAAAATGTAAAGTTCTAGGGAACTTCGTCAACAGTAATGTTTTTTCAAAACATACGATGGTTGTAGCTAGGATTAGGCAATAAATTTTCTAGGTTAGTCTCTGTTCCTTTCCTTAAAGCGCATATACAAGGCTCATTCAATAACCGGAAAAGTTGTATTAAAAAATCTAAAGTACGACCATGACTGTTACTGTATGTTGTTTTGTGGAGCTATTCATAGTTGGGGCTGGCACGCCTACCTTGCACACGGAACTCTGGGAAACAATTACACAAGATGGTGGCACTCTTACAGGAGTGCACCAAGTGTAGTTTGTAGAGTGCGGGTGTGTGACCGATAGAAATTTATCGCCACATGACAGTTCAATACGGTGACCACTATATTGAGTCGACACAAGTGTATAAGTGGGTTGAGAAGTTCAAACAGAGCATAAACAGTGTTGAAGAATCTCCGCGTCCTGGTCACTCTTTCACTGCAGTCACGGGAATCAACATTTCTGAACTGGATGACTTGATTTGGGATAACCTGAATAGCACTGTAAGTGAAATTCCTTCACAGATGGAAATAAGTGCAGGATCACCACACCATATCGTTCATGGCGTACTGGGTATCAGGCAAGTGTGTGCCAGGGGAGTTCCGAAACGTTTTGACGCCGAAAATAAAAGAACAGGGATATGTGCAGGGAACTTCTGCGCCAGTATGAAGCTGACAGTGAGGCATTTCTTCATCGTATTGTCACCGGAGATTAAATTTGGGTTCATTTCTACGAACCAGAACGAAAAAGGAACAACAGTGGAGTGGCGACATACTTCGTCTCCCAGTCCGAAGAAGGTGTGTGCTCAACAGAGTGCTGGAAAAGTAACGTTAACGTTGTTATGGGACCCCAAGAGCCAGTTCTTGAATATTACATGCCCAGAGATCAAAATATAAACAGTAAGACCTACTCCCAACCTTCTGCGCGAAAAACTGAAACCAGCCATTCTGCAGAGACGACGTGGTCTGGTGTTCAATTGTGTGGTTTTGCTCTATGCATAACAGCGTTACCCCTTGTTCGAGTACCAGGCGTTGGGCAAATCTCCCACAAAAGGATTTCTCTCGAATGACCAAAGGGGTGTATTCCGGACGGTACGGACAGTCGAGTCAGAGCACGAGATGCAAGGAGAGAACGATTGGAATTGTTTGTAATAGGTTCAGTGGACCTGCCGTACCACAACAAAGGATGAGGCGTAATTACGAAAAGAAATGGGAATACAATGGGACTGTTCACCAGCTTTTCATTAATTTTAAGAAGGCTTATGATTCTATTAAAAGGGAAGAGCTATACAGTATTCTGGTACAATTTGGAATTCCGAAGAAACTTGTTCAGCTTGTGAAAATGTGTCTCAGCGACCCCATAAGCAGAGTACGGGTAGGTAATAATATATCAGATAGTTTCAAGGTTCGCAACGGATTGAAACAAGGTGATGCCTTGTCACCACTACTATTTAACTTTGCTTTAGCATATGCGATTTAAAAAAAAAATAAAAGTATAAATTGTCTGATAACTGCGGTCACTGGAAATTGTTTGTCCGAAAACAGGATAGGCAAGGAGACTTTCTTCCTTTTCTCTGTGTGGGAGGGGGCAAAAAAAGCAAGGCCTAAACAATAAGAGACCAAAACCCTCTGTCTAAACTTCATTCATTGATACAAGTGCTCTACAACCAACCTCTTCTTGGAAAACACACACATATTCACAAAACACAATTTTTACTTGAAGTAACCTTGTTTATCAGAAGAAGGCAGCTCGGAGCAGTGCATGATTGGTGCTATGTTGGGGACCCTTGCAAGGGTAGTTGCCATGTCTCCACAAGGACCTTAAGTGTGTTAGGAGGTTCTGTATTACGCTTTGTATTTGAAACTCACAAGGAATAAGTCAATTTAGTTAGTGGCTGGAGTGGTTCTGTAAATGAAGAGAAGGATGTGAACTCCTACATGACCGCTACATGGATTCTAGTGACATGGGTGAACAGACGATGACGGAAAAGCGTTGTGCGAAAAGACCATTAGACATAATTGCTCCAATTCTTGATAACGAGTGCTATGGACATATTGATGTGCAAATTGAAATGGAAGTGACGGTGAATCAGGCTGACGAACAGGACACGAACATAGAATGGAGGCTGATTCCAATATTTATCAATTGCTTCCTCAGAAAGCAGATCTTCCACAAATGGATGTAATGCAATGTATTGTTGAAGCATATAACAAGGCTCCTATCAAACACAAGTTGAAGGCGGCACATGTTAGCTCGAAATAAAACAGTTATCAAACGGTTGCAGTCGTATGTTGAACATAGTGGCAGCCTAGAGACGAAATACAGCATAGTAAAGAAGTATATGCTGGACAAATTCAACCAAGTTAGAGCTCGTAAAGCCGCGGTTCGTGACCATGACTTTCGACTGTGGGTATTAGACAAGGCAAGTGACCTGAATGTTATGAACTTCAAAGCCAGCGAGAAGTTCATCCACGAATTCAAGTGAGCAAATAAGTGGTCGAAAAAATAACCAGTATGTGACAATTCCTAATATTCATCCCAATATTTCACTAGAGCCTCTAGCGGAAGCATTTCGTGATGATGTAAAATCACTAATACGACGTAAGCACCTGCCATACAGAGCCATCTATAACACAGATCAAAGTGGTTTTGTGTATGAATTTGTGTCCAAACGAACACTCGCAACTAAAGAAGAAAAGACCGTACATGTTACTGTAGATCATAAGGCCAGGAACACACATTCCTACACCATACAGATTACTATTAATGAGGCAGGAACGCTTGTTGGGCCTCTTCAGGAACCTGCAGGAAGATTTTCGCCACGTGTCATGGCTGAGCTAGAAGATCTGCCTTACTCCATCTTCTAATCACCTATTCAGTCTGGAAAGTGCACTAAACAACTCGTGGATGCTTATTATGACAAACTGCATGAATACAGTTGTAAAGAACAGGTGCTATTAATTCTTGATTCATGGAGAGGTCAAACTGATATTAACAGAGAGAAGCAAGTTTCGGCAGTGACATAAATATCATGATTATTCCCCCAGGAACAACAAAGTATGTACAGTCATTGGATGTACGTTCGTTTTATGACTACAAAGCCTTGTTTAAACACATCAGTGACCATTGGAAATTATAGAGGAATGAATGTGGTGCTACAGATATAACAAGGGCAGCTATATTGAAGCTTCACTACCTTGTATGTAATTAGTTTGGATCTCATCTGTTGGATGATATGAGGAAATATGCTTTTCAGAAGGCACTTTTACCAGATGAACATGTCGTCTTCCAGTCAGCAAAGCAAGTTTGTTTTACATCTCTTGGGACAGCCTGTAACCAATGTAATGTAACTCCAGTACTAAAATGCAGTTGGTTCACGGATATACTGTGTTTCTCACATTTCTACATAGATTACAATTTCCATGATGACAATATATATACTATAACACCATCTACTTATTTAAATGACACTAGCACAGAAAAGAACACCGTGGAATTTCTACTGATCAGATGAATAATAAAATCAAACTTCAGAATAAGTACATAAAGTATAAATTTAACCACTCAATTGTCTTTCTGGAGAAACGCTCAACCAGCTTATGTCACATGACTTCCTTCCTGTTTAAAATTCTTAACCTAAATCCAATATGGCGGCTTTCAAGATGGCCACCATGATTCTGATATGCACTAATAGGTTACCCCTCTCTCCTATATCATGTATCGGGACATTGGATCGTTATTTTCCAATTCATTTTTGTTTTATATGCCTATTACTACACTTATGAAGCATCTTTCTTGATTTATGTACCTACACTTTCTGAACACCCTGTATACATGGGGAGCCGAGTTCTTCTGACCCTACGGGATATCGATGGGTATCACCAATTACCTGATCCAGAGGGGTCAGTCGGGACGGTTTCCTTGTTAGTGCAAGGAATAACAGAGAAGGAGCCTCCTGCGTGGCCTAGTAGGTAGCGCGCTCGACTTCAGTGAGAGCGGTCCCAGTTCAATTCCCAGTGGGAGCTCAAAAATTTCGGTGTAAGTGTTGATCCAGCATCATGAGGACAATTGGAGAACTACTTGAATAACATAAATAGCAAACTGTGGTCATGAAAATCGGACACACGGCTAGGAAGAGGAGTTACGCTGACCACGTAACCTTCTTCTGGAACATACTACAGCCGTCTGACAGGCCAGGGCTCTTCAGGAACTGTAGCGCCACCCAGTTTAGTTTAGTTTAATAACAGAGAAGATAAAAGCAAGGCAGAAAACTTACCGGGTCGAAATATTTCACGTACGGTACTTTAACTGCATATGGAGTTTCCCAGAAATATTTTAAATATATACCCTATTATTGAATACATGAGAGTTTTGTCTACATAAGGAATAAATTCGTATTTCACTGTATTACTGAAATATCTATTAGTTAGTATGATGGTGTAGATTTGGAATAACTGCGCATTAGTGATGGGAGCTCTTTGGATATTTAACTATATGTATAACCCTGTATAACGGGATTCGTTCGGGACGCCAGACGTGGAATAAACCCCGCAAAAGTCCCTAAGAATAACTACACTGGTCCTGATGGAATTTCCTTCCACGTCAGGGGTGGCCTCAGAGATGGTACGACTCGGTCAATGTCAGATAAATCAAGTCGCAGAGACGACTTGATCGAATGCCTGAGCGAAAGAGAAACGCGTGCCCCGACTGGAAATAACAGCAAAAAAAAACCTCGAAAAAGTTCTCTGTCAAACACCTGCTGAAGTTATATAGGGGCTTAGCGAAATAACGTACAATGATTAAAATCGTGCCTTCAACTCCCCTACTCGTATGAGGTACGAAGTATAAAGGGAACGTAATATAATACCTTATAAAGCTACGTATAGCACAACAGTCAATATTACAACTCACATGTTCATATACCCATAAAATATTATGTCAATTGGCTGCAAAAGAACTGATGATTAGTATGATCAGTACAGATAATACTTACAACTACGGTCATGCACAATATATTACTTATACTAAGATCTACTGTCAATGGTTTGTTCAGATTAGCCCTATAGATGAGCATTCATCGGCAAACAATATGTTTAGTATAAAACGTCTTTAGTTTTAATATCGTATTTTTTTTCTTTCCAGATTATTACACGTTTTGCTTAGGCTCGATGACTCAAGAAATGAATGGTTCAAAAATTAACTACCCACAAATTAAGAAAACTCTCTACGATTATTTCGATTTTCAATAAGTGATAACAGTGTGACATCATTTGGAAAAGATAACACCTGATTTTACAAAAACAACTGTCCGATCATATGGCAGTTATGCCTTTAAACAAAATGTAATTATAGGAACAATTGCTTCGTATTATTATCAGATCAACAGACAAACTGTTCTTCGTACACTGAAGCAAGACAAAGGACGCTATACAAATCAGCATGTTTCCAACGATAAAAATGATATGTGCCGAGGGATTCTTTTACAGACGATACGGAATAAACCTTAATAATTACATATATAATCATTTATTAATTTATCACCCTATTCCTTCTCAACAAAGGAACCATTCATTAACAAGTAGGAAGATCTTTCGCCCCCCCCCCCCCCCCTTCGAAAATGAGTATCAACTTGATACGGTAAAAGCTATTCGAAAATCTGATTTTAATAACTGAAATCTCGTATTCAAAATGCGGTCTATACAAAGAACTATCAGATAACTGAACTGTGTATATACTATCAAGGTAATAACTCAATAATTACTTCAACTTCTCGTGCTCTCACTCGAGGGAAAATAGATTACCAAACACATTACTCAATTAACTCTAAGCACCTGGAAGTATTTTTTCCCCTTACTTTATGCTCTGTAATTATTCCTTATCAAGCAGGTAACAAATTTAACTCTGACGAGTGGATTATTTTATTCTATGATATCAGACAGTTTGGAAGAGATCGGGCAGCATTCGCTATACATGAATAACCACGTAAGAAACTAACTGCTACAAATGAACTTTCGTCATCATAATAAGTAATTTGCACACGATAAATGTTTCTTAATTTCCTCATTCAGCACGTATTTTAAGGTCAGAATAATAGTGAGATTAAATGCAAGCTACTTATGACATTCGAGCATTGGTTAAGTATGAATAAAATAAGACACTCGCAATATCATGAGAATAATAAAAGCTGTGAACGTTTTCCTATGTTTCCTTGTGTAATAACTAACATGCAGCAGTACAGCTTCACCTAGATTACGATGAGCGCAGTAATGACATTCGTACAAAATTAGGAATGACTATTTATATTTTTCGCACTTGCTACAAGAGCATTCAGCAGATTTTACAAAAAAAAGCAATCATGGGCCGTCCATATCTGCAATACATACGAGTTTGGTACAATGTAATTATTTGTAAATAGGTACACAAATACGTCGGATTTAAATGTCTTACCAACAACACTGTTTATTATTCAACCAGACAAAATGACTGCGATGTTCTCGTGACAAAACAATTTCTGATCTTTCTTTATTACGATTGAAGGTAGCACCCTTGCACCCAGTCAAAGTTCTCGTAGCTTATACATGGTGTCTACTAATTTTGTGACTTGAAATTCCATAATAATTCTTTCCGAATTCCCTAAGTCTTTAGTATAGTGGAACATGTAAATAATACGCAATGTCATTTTTTTAATCCCACCGTCTCCCAGTCCAAGCTTCTTGAACATTATCTGTATTTTACATGTAAAAAAAAAAATCTTTAAAATAGATGACTTTAACTCATTGAAAAAATCCGTTCAGCAGTGGGAATCGAACCTACGACCTCCACCCTGCAGGAGCAGTGCTCTTACCAACTATGGACAAGTACATCTCAAAATTTCCCTGAGTATTCCATGTTTTCCAGGGTGGTAGACACCCTGGTATACAAATATTACGTCGGGACGAACATGGAAGGTGTGTCGTGACTCTGACTACTGTGCAGAACGACAGTATTATGTACTACAGCACGATGAGATTTCTAGATTTAAATTGTGAACACAAGTATAATTTCTAACCACGTATCGTTCCACAATTAGACCAGCTTGCGCAGCACAATGAAATAATGGGCAATACAACTATCACTGCGTGCTGTGCTCTTCTGTTGAAGAATATATTTCCGGTGGAAACTACTACACGGGCGTAGCTCAAGCCCAGGGGGGGGGGGGGGGGGGTAACGTGACGGATAACGAAACGGCCTTCAGATATGAGGGCTAGCTGCGAAATAAGCGGGCTCTAGCAAGAACCGACGAATAAGCAGTCCCTGACCAATGAGTAATGGAGATAAACATCTTAAATCTCCCTGCGAGCATGAAAGCAGAGAGGAGGCAGTCCCTCCATCATGATAGGAAGCTGCAGGCCAATCCCCCACACTCTGAAACAAAACAAGATTAAAAGAAGAAACAGAGACTTGCCCGGACAAACCTACAGGACTGGAAATTGGCGAAGATTAAGGTACATGCATATGGGAACCTGGAATATAAGGGACTGAGCGGAAAGGAAATAGAACTTGTAGATGAAATAAAGAAGACCAAAGTAAGGTACCTAGCCATAACGGAAACCAAGAAGAAAGAAAATGGAGTAATGGAACTGAACGAAGGACATATTCTCCTATATAGCGGAGTTCCGAAAGTAGAGAGAGATAGAGCAGGAGTAGCACTAATGATCTACAAAGAAAATAAAGACAATGGGATGGAAATTCATAAACGAAAGAATAATGACAACCAACATCAAAAAGGAAGACTGAGAGCTAACATTAATAATAGTATAGGGCCCAAACGAGGACGACACGGTAGAAAACAACCTTCGAGAGGCTCCAAAAGATCAAAGATAACATAAAACAAGAAGTCATAATATTAGGAGACCTGAATGGTAGAGTGGGTAACAACGTAAACGAATGGAGACCGGTCATAGGACCCCATGGAGAAGACACCTTAAATGATAATGGCAACAGAGTTTTAGAATTCTGTTTAGTAAACGATATGGTAGTGGCGAATACAAAATACCCACACACAACGAAAAATCCACAATAGACTACTTCATAACAGAAAGACAAGCAATAAAGAAAACAAGAGACGTTCGAGTTAAGAGAGGCCCAGAGATAGAAAGCGACCATAAACTACTAATATGGAAAGGGTAACTCAACGAATAAAAATATACAAACTAAAAGGCACAAACACAAGAGAGGAATATCAACTTTTAATTGCAACAAAGTTCGAAGAAATTAGGCGAATTCAGAAACATCCTATTACAAGCAGCACAGGAAACCTGCGGAACAATGAAAATAGGTAACAATAAGAAAAGAATTCCATGGTGGACAGAAGAAGTGAAAAAGGAAGTAAAGAAGAAGAAAGAATTATGAAACCAAAGAAAGATCTGGAGACTTTCGAGGAGTATAGAAAACAGAGTCAAAACTAAAAATACGGTATTAGAGGCTAAGAAAAAGGCATGGGAAAAGTATGGGAAGAGTATGGAAGAAAACAGTACAGGAAACCAAATTTTTTTTTTATCAGGTATTAAAAACGATAAGAAAGAAAAAGGAATGCCCACTAAAATTCATAAAAGGAAAAGATTGTACGCTCAGAACGAAACCAAAAGAGACAATGCAACGGTGGAAAGAATACCTCGAAGACCTATTACAAACAGACCCGCAAATGGAAGACAGAACAGGATGAAAACCTAGACCGACCAAACAGCATGGAAATGGAAGAACTAAATCAAGCACTACGGAAAATAAAACTAGGTAAGGTCAGCGGACATGACGGAGTAACACCTGAAATGCTTATATATGGGAAAAGATGAAGAAGAACTGTTTTTAAACTTAATGAACGAACTATGGAAACAGAAAGCAGTACCGAAACAATGGGACATATGAGTAACAATACCAATTTTTATGAAAGGAGATAATAGTGAATGTAAAAATAACCGAGGCATATCACTACTCAGCGTACCAGGAAAAGTCTACTCAAGAATCCTGGAGAGTAGACTGAGGAAAATAGTAGAACAACAACTAGAAGAAGCGCAAGTGGGATTCAGACCAATGAGAAGCGTATCTTCACCCTCAAACAAATTACAAGCAAAACTATAGAATACAATAAAACTGGCTGCGGGCATTGAGGATTTTTGGGTTGGCTTAAAGTGGCGGGTTTACTTATGTGGTTACTTTTGAATTTCGGAGGGGCAGAGTTAGGTTGCTCCGGCACTTGTCGAAAGAGGTCGGATCAGGACGACTAATTAAAGGGGGAGTCAGTCCGACTAGAGGGGGAGGAGTGGAGGATGAAGGGAACGGCAAAGGAAGCGAGGAGCCTTGAGACAAGGCAGAAAGACAAAGTCGAGAAAGTTTGGAAAGGTATTTATGTCTCCGATTGAGCAAGAGACGGGAAGCAGCAGTTAGGATTTGGTATATGTTAGAAATGGGAGATTGTTAGGAAAGAAGGATTTTGATGAAAGGTTTGGTGAAAGTGTAACAAAAGTGCTAGGGTGGTCAAATTAACAGAGGTGTATCTGCAGAAGGAAAAAAGCTTGTGCCGAACGGATGGTGAGAAACCGGAGAGGAGGATTTTAGGAGTTAGGCCTTTAAGTGTAAGTCCTAAGTGAAGGCAGGATTGCAGGAATTCAATATGTGAGAGAATGTGGACTTACGTTTGCTGGTGCGGAAACGGGTAACCCAGAACATAAGATGATGCGAGGACATGATACCGATAGGAGTGCAGGAAGTCCAGTAAAGCCGAAGAAAGGGGAGTGCTGAAAGTCAAGCCCAAAAAAGGCGAGCACAGAGAAGTCGATTAACTGGAAGTAAAAACCTTGACAATTTCTTGAAAATTTAATCGTACAGTATTTACTGTATTTATTTCTAATCAGTAAGAAAAATCTATTATACAGAGTACTGAATACTACTTATTAGTATTTCGGAAAAGTCATTTATAGTTGCCTGTCTCATACGCCTGCAATGTATAATCAGATTTTCTGCATGATTTCAGAACGAATTGTTTTGGTAAGATTTCCAATCTGTTCAACACGGAAAGATTTTTTCGTTTATTGTTTCTATTAATAACCTCACAACCCTTTCACTACACCAAGGGTAACTGGAAACTGACCAATAATTATTTCCAGAATTAGCCGAGTTAGGAATGCTATCTAAGAAAGTAACAAAAAGGGGTCGTACCGTACTGTATGTAGGCTTTTAATCGCGCAGATATAATATGCAGCTGATGACCCTTATCCTGAGAGGCCGGGTGGCCGAGCGGGTACGTGACGTTTGGGCGCGGACTTTTGGGCACCGCCGTTTGGGCGCGAGAAGTGTTTGTATGCCAGCAGGTATTATTAAAAGAATAACAGTACAACTTATAAAATATGTCTTCATTGAGTTTTAGTAAGACTACCGCAGCATTCTAACTCAACCATGGAAGTTTAAATTCCTAACGCAGTTTCGAGCGTGAGATGTTTACATGGCAGTATGTTTGATGTCAAGGCGTAACAATGCGAGTCAAATTTTTGAAATACCATATTTACCAAGTAAGCCAGGTAAACAAATGTGGACGTCTGTGAACCTGACACAATCCATTTTAAATTTTTAAAATATTAAGCACACCGAACGTTTCTTAAGGCGGTTTTTTACGCAACTTTGGCTTTTGCTCAAATGACAGTTACCTGTGGTTTGATTTTCAAAGGAATGCGTAAACTGGCGTTTCAACAAAAGCACTTGAGTATTAATTAATTGTGGAAAGTTGCAGGACAGTATTTCAATTTGGGGAAGTCAGCAGATAAAAGTTCAGATACTCTATAATCTGTAGTGATCAGATTGTAAAGAACTGGCTTTGGCCACGATATTTGACTGCCCACAAACTATGATGTTCTATGTTGAGCAGTTAAAAGTCTGAGCTAAAATAAGTTCTTTACACACACTTGTCACTTCAGTTTACAAAGTTCCTGAACTTTTATCCTGTCCATTTTCCGAAATTGTGATATTGCATTTCCACTTTCCACAAATTTCAAAAATCGAAAAAAGTGGGGGTGAACACAGTGCAGAAAGAACGCAAGCAGTACTCCAGAGACAGTTAATGATCCACTTTCCACAATCCGATGACGCCTTCGAGGTCTGGCGTTCATCGTAATTCGACGAGCCTCCTAAAAATTTCTACGAATAAAAATCATTATTGCATGCCTTTTTTTCAACCGATCAAAAGCGTTGCTTTGCCACATAAGAATTTGTCCAGAAATTGACGCACAGCACAAAAACGCTTTCTAACTAGGAATACTCTCAAACAGAGGGAGCTCGATTTTAATGGAACTTGGTATACATGCACACTACCTAGAACAAACAGTATAGCCAAATTTATAGCTGCAACGGACAACAAATACCAATAGGGTAACCCGAACCTTACATACCAAGTGCCCCTGCGGCTCCTCTTAGTATGGCTGACCGCAGGATTCGAATATGCAATAAACAATATACCAAAGCAGTTGAATAACAAAATGCAAGTACTTTATGTAAACACAACAATTAATGTCTCGTAAACTGTTAAATAACAGAAAATACGCGGAAATTGTCAGGTATTTTGTTACTACCTCAAAATACTTTAGTCTGCAAGTTTGTCAACCCAAATATGCGTGCCTCATTAAAAGTGTCGAAAATGAAACAAAACAGATGAAGTGTTTTGATTGGCCCCTTATCGTGAGCAACAAGTTCTGATGAGTCCTGGAGAGTCAATCAAAGGTTTCTTTGTTTCCTCGTCTTTCACAACTTTTAGTTAGACATAAAATTTGTATTTGTTGCAGCAAATACATATTTTAAAGAAAGAATATTATTTTTATTCAGATGAATAAATGAGATAGGAAACATTCTTTTCCTTTAAACATACTATAATACGGTCTCGCGCCCAAACGTCCTGCCCCGGGCCGAGCGGTCTGCGGCGGTAGGCCATCGGCTCGAAGGTCCCGGCAGGGGTATGGGTGTGGATTTTAACAGTTAAAGGCGAATCATGAAGAAGCCGCAGTCCAAAGTTACTAGACTGGCCAATATAAAAATAAAGTTTACCAAAATTTACCTTATTCTGAGAACAAAGAACTACTGTACAATGTTCCACAAGGGTGTATTACGTGGGATTTGAGAGTAATAAACTGGTTATACATATATGTGGTGTACGGAACGCACACTAACCTTGTATTATATGGGATTGTGTAGTCTTACACTGGTTTCACTATATATTTTAGGCACTAATTTTTAAATATGCCTTTACACCAAGAATTAAATAAAAAGGAAAAGATGAGACAACTTTCGAATGTCCAAATAGGTGCATTTTATGTTTTCTCGTAAGAAATCTGTGGTTTATGAGCATATTTTATCTGAGATAAAATTTCGCAATTACATCACAACTACCGTCGTTCCTACTGAGTACAGCGACTCCCGATACAACAGAAAAATTACGGTTTGCACACAGAATCCACTCTCAAGTTATTACTATCACGTTCGGATGTTCAACTACTGGTTAAAGATTTCTATATAATGCTCTCTGATCTTCAGAACTTCGCATTTAAGGTCTTTAAAGAAATTCACTCGAGTCCACAGTATCTGAAGAGTCATTTTACTTTACATAGAAGGCTCATTCAATAAATAACTGGAAATATGTTTTTGCAGAATATTTATTACAAGCACCAACTATTTTTCAACACACAGTCCTCTCCCCTAGCTCAATGCAGCTACGCAAGTGCGTCACAACGGCACTGATTCCACGAGAAAAAAATCTTTTTTACGCGCGCGTAACCACTCACGTGCCGCTGACTGGATTTCATCGCCATTCAGTAACTTCGATCCACGTAGTGCATATTCAGTGGGTCAAAAACGTGGAAATCTAAACTGCGAGATCGGGCGAATATGGAGGGTGGAAAGTCCTCGATGGTAGACAAGGCGAAATTGGCAGTGTGTGGTCTCCTATTATCATGTGTGACGGTATTCGTCCCATGAGGGGCTCTCGCTTCAGTAATTTTTTTTGCAAAAAATTAAGTTTGTATAAGTCACAAGCAATAACAGTATTTTAGGATTAAGAGGGTTGTAGCATTTACATTATTT
Organism: Lepisma saccharinum; assembly: GCA_022664845.1. Classification (NCBI taxonomy): domain Eukaryota; kingdom Metazoa; phylum Arthropoda; class Insecta; order Zygentoma; family Lepismatidae; genus Lepisma; species Lepisma saccharinum. Next base: position 106,897 of record JAGDQP010000815.1, read on the forward strand.
CTTATATTGCTTAATTTGTATTTCTGTTGCGGTAGTAATACGCCCCAAACGCAGCGAACAATAAAAACTGACCGGAAGTTAGAAACCGGATATGAGGTTAATTTGGGCTGCATACGTAAGATCAAGATAGTGGGGAGAAGTGAACGATTCATTGGTACGAAAAACCCACATAAAAGGCAGAATAAAGTTGGAAAATAGTGTGATTGTCGCAGTTAAAGCAACTTAAGTAATTTTCAAAGTCTATGGTCGGTGAGAAATAAAAGTTTTTCACGCGGATGAAGTAAATCGTGAATTATCAGAATAATTTGCACTCGGCAAGTCACATACAAGTTTGTAGAAAGTGTGTTGTTCGAGAATGTTCAATGATGTTATTCACTCGTAGCCGGGTGAATATATGCAATCAATCGTCCTCAAGCAGTTGAAGATAGTAGTACAAGAAATATCCGTTCGACGACAGTTGTATGTTTGGATACCGATGGTGGTAATGGCGTTACTATAAGCAGCAGCATGCAGTTTAATGTTGTCATAGAGAAATACATGGAGTAATGTAATTTCAAACCCATATCCTATCCATACGCAATAATAAAAGTAATTTAAGATTCTCAGTTTCGAAATATTTGTTCGATCACAGTCATAGACACGGGCGTAAGAAAGTGTGCTTTGCAATACACGGTGGACCAGTTTTGTGCACCTTTCAGAGATCAGCTTTTAATGATATTTTGTCTTGTCATGAGAGCACACGTAACTGTCCTTTAGCAATACCCTAAGCTTGCTGACATGGTTTATTGTCCGTTATTACAGTAAAAGACTCTCATTTCAATATAAGTCATTCCCTAAATTGAAAGCAGTAAGTTAGTTGTTGATGTTAAGTTGTGGGCAGACCCAATCATCGTCCCTAGTTACTGTCCTAAGGCCAAAGCAGTGTTGTTACTCTTATTCTGCTCACAGTGATCACTATTGTCCGTCAGGAACCGAATCTAACCATTTTAAGTCGCTCGTTAATGAGCGCAATTTGTGGAACAATCTTTTTGTATATATTCCTACAAAACCAGAACGCGATTCTGTGTTCACGTAACGCATCTTTGTAAAAGTATTCAATCAGTTTTGTTATCTTTATTATATTGTATCCGCAAGTCTGTTACATTTTAAAGATATTTTAAAGGCGTTAATGACCAGATATATCGTGACAGCAGAATAATTCTCGATAAAATAGTTAAGAAATCTAAATTTAAGGTTAGCCATAGACTAAGATGGAACTGTCATATGGTTATTAGAAATGTTTTAGTGAACTGTCAACGTAAATAGTAAGTAATATTGAAGTAAAAATAGCATACACCAAACTCCAGGTTTAGTCTGAGGTACAATTTAGTATTTGTGGTGGAGCCTTGTGAGCAATGAGAGGTTCTTTGTTCGTTATACGTTTGGTTGGTGAGTTTTCTAGATCTTCAATCATTTTTGTCATCTTTGGAATATTTCTACTAAGGTCGTCTGTTCTGTTCTACTTTTGAAAGTTTTGGTAAATCGTAGGTAACTCCATCACAGTTCATTCCATTGCGTTATACAATTACAGTAAAAATTCCTGGTACCTAAGGCATTATATCAATAAGTCATATATAAAATAAGAAACAAGTAAGCCTCACACCTTGTAAAATAAGTTCGTGTTTGTTTTGATTTTGAAGTCAAATGTGTAAAAGTTGCGAGTAAAAAAAAAAATGAAACGTAGAAAGACAAATAAAATTATCGTTAAGAGAGCACTAATAATTTATTAGAGCAAGGAATTTTAGTTGTGCATTACGGACCAAGTGTGTCACAGTTTATTTTGCCTATTATTGATCAATCTCTTGGTTATCAATTGGCATCATATGTCCCTACGCTGAAAGTACTGTTGACCAAACACAACACAGGGTAGTTATTATTGTATATTTCTAAATACCGTGCACAGTATATAATATTATTTAATGAGAGAATTATTGTTTCAATTTTAACATCATATCGCGGAAATAATTGCTCATATCAAATCATTGTATGTTTTGTTGTACTCATTTTGATGCTGAGAAAACAAGAGGGAATATTAGCAAATTTAAAAATATTCGTTGAAGCCAGAGATAAGTTCAGACCGTTAACTTCAAAGAATTCATCCTGTTTGTCCGTCAGTATTATTTTGGTGAATAAAAATAGCTTAATATTATAATATTGTGTTCTAGTTAAGCTTTTTTAATACAAAATATTGACCATAAGTTTGCATGAACATAAAAAGTGTGTAGATTAAGACTGTTTGTTTTCTTGTGCTAATCAAACGTTCCTTTGCAGCACGGTTCTTCCAGAAACTTCCTACGGGAAATGGTATTGCTCATAAGTATAGATCGCTGGTTGTTCAGTACGCGAATATACTTTTCGCTATGTGGCCAAGCCGCTTCATCGGTCAGGTTGGAAGTTCGGTATTTGTTGACATCCGTCTGGGTAATCGAAGCTTTTCACCATTCAAGTCGGAACTTCTTCAGGGGCTCAGAGCAGGTAGTGTGTGCAGTCGTAATCGTAATTACGCCGGTTTTTTAGGTTGTGGTACGGCAGGTCCACTGAACCTATTACAAACAAATCCAATCGTTCTCTCCTTGCATCTTGTGCTCTGACTCGACTGTCCGTACCGTCCCGAATACATCCCTTTGGTCGTTCGAAAGAAATCCTTTTGTGGGGGATTTGCTCAACGCCTGGTGCTCGTACGCCGTTATGCATAGAGCAAAACGACATAATTGAACACCAGACCACGTCGTCTCTGCAGAATGGCTGGTTTCAGGCAGAAGGTTGGGAGAAAGTCGTACTGTTTATATTTTGATCTCTGGGCATGTAATATTCAAGAACTGGCCCTTGTGGTCTCAAAACAACGTTAACGTTACTTTTCCAGCACTCTGTTGAGCACACACCTTCTTCGGACTGGGAGACGATGGATGTCGCCACTTCACTGTTGTTCCTTTTTCGTTCTGGTTCGTAGAAATGAACCCAAATTTCATCTCCGGTGACAATACGATGAAGAAATGCCTCACTGTCAACTTCATATTGGCGCAAAAGATCTCTGCACATATCCCTGCTCTTTTATTTCCGGCGTCAAAAAGTTTCGGAACTCACCTGGCACACACTTGCCTGATTCCCAGTACGACATGAACGATATGGTGTGGTGATCCTCCACTTATTTCCATCTATGAAGGAATTTCACTTACAATGCTATTCAGGTTATCCCGAATCAAGTCATCCAGCTCAGAAATGTTGATTCCCGTGACTGCAGTGAAAGAGTGACCAGGACGCGGAGACTCTTCAACACTGTTTATGCTCTGTTTGAACTTGTCAACCCACTTATACACTTGTGTCGACTCAATATAGTTGTCACCGTATTGAACTGTCATGTGGCGATAAATTTCTATCGGTCACACACCCACACTCAACAAACTACACTTCGCTGCTCCAGCTTGGTGCACTCCTGTAACGGTGCCACCATCTTGTGTAATTGTTTCCCAGCGTCCCGTGCGCAAGGTAGGCGTGCCAGCCCCAGCTATGAATAGCTCCACAAAACAACACACATACAGTAACAGTCATGGTCGTACTTTAGATTTTTTAATACAACTTTTCCGGTTATTTATTGAATGAGCCTTGTATATGCGCTTTAAGGAAAGGAACAGAGACTAACGTAGAAAATGTATTGCCTAATCCTAGCTACAAGCATCGGATGTTTTGAAAAAAAACTATTACTTTTAACGAAGTTCCCTAGAACTTTACATTTCCGCTCTCAAGAACATATAAGCATCTGAGGCATGGTCTTCTTTTTCTTTCAACACATCCAAGGTGCCCACAAAATTTGAGAAACTTAAATTTCCTGACCAGACTTTTAAAAAACTCCTTAATCTCGGACTATCCGATTTCATACGTTTGCAAAATATTTTGTTTTCTTTTACATGCGACCTCCACCAGCCCCACAGCTGCCCACCTATCAACTGAGTAGTACATGTTATTACTTCTTTACAATTCAAAATACAATAAAATTACAGGAACAAAGTTTTTACTAAAATATTTTACAAAGGTACTGATTAAAATAACCCAAATTTATATTTTATCATCATGAACATGTTATGTTGGGGCAGCCAAAAAAAATGCAACAACTTCAACTTACATACAACATCAATAAATTCTATGAATATAAGCAATGAATTAAACAATATCTTCAAAACGAAAATATAAATTTCAACAATGTTCACAGATGTTAATTTTGCAATTTCTGCAAAAGATTCATTTTCTGAGAAAGTTCGTCTTGCTCAATTTCAGATTTTTCTCTCAACTTCTTTTGCTCATCTTTCAGTTTCTTTATTTCATTCATGATCTTCCCTTGTTTTGCAGAATTATTCTCTTATATTTTCTTAGCATTACGCTGTTTCCAAATAATCTTCATATCGTCTCCGAGCAATTCTTGTATAAGTGAGCATTTTCTGTGTGACGACAATACTATGGATTGCTTTGCAATTGACAACAGCATCATGCACTCTCCTCAGTGCTATTATTGTATGTTTGCATTCGTTTTCAATAAGAGCAGACTTGTTAATCGAGCAACCAGCCTCAACTGTAGCATTTGCGTGGCAAAATATGAAACTCAACTTTACCACTTTCCATAGTGATGAGTATTTTTGGTTGTTTTAAAGAAGGGAAGCTCAGAAATCATCGAGTCTGGCAATTCCTAGCTTGTCCTGGAGATAAGCTTTGTGAAAATGATGTTCTGCCATCTTCACACATGAACCCCTAGGGAAAATTTCCTGACGCAGAGGTAGATTTTGTTCTTTTTCCTGACTTTTGCCTTCATAATTAATCATTTTCCTGACAAATCTTCAAAGTCCTGACTTTTCCTGCTTGTGGGCACACTGGTATTTTGTTTCCTCGATGTCTGCCTGTAGACCTATCTCATCGCACGCTTCTACTAAGACATCGGTTTTACTTTGTATTGCCTCTATATCTTCCCCTATTAAATCTACATCATCCCCGTACACGAACAGTTGATTTAAGCCATTCAACGTTACTCCCTTTTTGTCCTCTTTCATTTTTAAAATCGCATATTCTAACGCAAAGTTAAACAGTAGTGGTGACAAGGCATCACCTTGTTTCAATCCGTTGCGAATCTTGAAACTATCTGACATATTATTACCTATTCGTACTCTGCTCATGGGGTCGCTGAGACACATCTTCACTAGTTGAACATTTTGTTTCGGAATTCCAAATCGTATCAGGATACTGTATAACTTTTCCCTTTTGATAGAATCATATGCTTGCTTAAAATCAATGAATAGCTGGTGAGCAGTCCCATTGTATTCCCATTTCTTCTCCAAGATTTGTCTCAAGGCGAAAATCTGGTCCAACGTGGATCTATTTCTTCTAAATCCACATTGGTGATCTCCAATTATTCCATCTCCGTATACGCTTAGACGTGTTAACAGAATATTAGTACATTGTAACAGGTTGGAAGTAACGAGATTCCGCGGTAATTACAGTCCGATTTATCGCCTTTTTTATAAACCGGAACTATTATTGAGGTTTTCGATTCCTTTGGAAGCTCCTCCTTTCTCCATATAGTGGTTATCAATTGATGCAGTTCCTTGATTAGTTCTGTTCCTTCCGCTTTAATTAATTTGGCTGGAATATTGTCTATTCCTGGTGATATGAAATTTTTTAATTTCTTTATCGGCATTTCGACCTGGATTTCGCTAGGTTCGGAGATCCACGGTTATACGGCTTCGATTTCAAATTCCTCTGTTTGTTCCCCGTTGTGTACATTAAGAAGTCTGTCAAAATAACTTTTCCACACATCGACAATTTTAGTCGGATCCGCCTGCAGATCTCCGCGTTCATTTCTAATCATCCCTAACCTCGGTTGGTAACCTATTCTTAACGAGTTTACCCCTTTGTATGGATCTCGTATGTTATTTGTCTTCCCGTTTTTCTCTATCTCCTGAATCTTCTGCGTCAGATATTTTCGCTTTCTGTTTCTGAACCCGAGTGTGGCGTTTCGTTTCTTCGTAGTGATTGGTATTTGCTTCGCGTTTATTACTAAGCCATCGCTGCCTTGCTTCTTTTCGTTCCTCATGAAGTTCAAGGCATTCTTAATCAAACCAAGGCTTGTTTATCTGCTGTTTCTTCTCACCTACACGGTCCTTCGCTGCACCCTTCACTATATTACGAATTGCCTCCCACATCTTACTCACATCAATTTTACTATTAATTTCATCTTTATTATTACTCGAGTCGGCTAAGATTTCGAACCTATTTGAGATTTCGAGTTGGTAGTCTGCTTTTACGCTTGGATTATCTAATCGTTTAACTTCGAATTTCAGTTGTTTTGATCCTTGATGCATCGGCTACAATAATACCACACCCTAGAGAGAGGAGCAAGATATAAAGTTCTACAAACAAAACGCACACAGATGGATTATCACGCACACAATCAGTACTGCCAGTTCGGTGCGAAAGTGACAGGAATACAACACATATACGACATCAAAATGCACAAGTAAAAACTCTGATTCTGTAGTGGTTAATGAACAACTAAAAGTTTAACCTACAATCTCCACCACAGTGTGAAACATTCCCAGAATACAAATTCATAACTTTTACGTGAAACAAAAACATGAAGAATGGTTGGAACCAGCTAGGGATGCCTTGTATTGCCATACCCAAACTCAAAAGATATGTGTTCCCTGGGCAACCTTCTGTAACACTACAAGTTCACAATATCAAACTTGCTTTCATGTATGAGAATATTTTTCTGCAAATTTGGGAAAATGGCAATGTAAAATTAAAAATTGCTAAAAATTACAAGGTTGACCTAAAACTCAATTTCATGACTTTGATGACCTGTAGACACCCTAAATATGCAATGAACAAGAACAACATCCTACATTCCAAACATGTCGAAGGCGATCAAATTGAAAGTGGGCTCTGTACCGGAACGTACAACGTCGAAGGACTGTGTCGCGTTTCTGAACCGCTTCCATCGACGTCCAAGAAGGTGAAGTTAAATGTGAGCTGTCAAAGACATACTTCACTAGAAGTCCTGCAATCTAACCATTAATGCCACCTTCTACTGTCAACAGTTGGAAAGACTGTGGGCAACATTGCAATGGAAGGAGGTCTCGTCAATCGCCAAGGAGTCATCATCCACCATGATAACGCCAGGCCACATGCTGCTGTTATCACCCGTCAAAAATACCTTGGTTGGGAGGTTTTACCCTACCAACCCTATTCTCCTGACTTGGTCGCTACAGAATACCTCCTGTTTCGCCGCTCGGAAAATCTTCGATGATGTGAGGCTCTGAAAACTACAGTACAACAGTTCTTCGACTCCAAACCTCAGGACTTTTATCGGCGGGCGAATCACCTCCAACCAGAAAGATGCATGAGATCATCCACAGTCCTAGGCGAGTTCGCACTTCCATAAGCACACAAAAAATGGGTAGACCTTATAGTTCGACACTACGGATGTGACAAATGGAACCACGTGAAACGATAGAACTGAATTGATTTTAATATATTTATGGCCTTTAGGCAATGATAGGGTAGGAGACAGCATGTTGGAATAAAGTCGTCCAGGGTCTAGTTTGCAGGTACCATCCCGATCTTGGCTAGTGTAACTGAGGGGAAACCCTCAGTCAGAACCTTCCGCTTGGTAAGCCAATGTTCTAGCAACTGGGCTACGGCCGCTTTGTTCAATATTCTCGGTTTACTACTAAGCCCTTCTTCTACAAACGCATTTATCAAGCTTTTCATTCCCTTGTATCGAGATATGCATTGTTCGGACTTTGGAGTTTCTCAAGAATGCTTCTTCAAAACCCCACTTGAACATCTGACGAAAGTTATATTTGTTCAAAGTAATAAATCCCTATTTCTGTAACGCTTACGTACCAAACGATCTAGATAGTTTTTCTGTAGTTTCCACTGTCTAACTTTCGGATTTGTTTCAAACCCATTCTCAAGGAACAAGATGTAGGCACAAATAAGTCAATAAGAGAATAGAAAAAAATTAAATACAACTTGACGACTGACTCACTCAAACTGGGATCCAGGTTCACTATTCTTATTCACTAGTCTAACCGAGCTCTTTGGAAGATTTTAAATCATCATCTTTCTCAAGATAAATATAATAAAAGGCGAATAGGTGGTCACAGAGAAGACATCACATATATAGAAATTTAAACTGGCCAAGTTCCACGGGCATGAAAATGAAACTATGCAGGCAGGCTTTTAAGGACAGTTTTAATTATAGAAGGTTTTACTGATAGTGATATAATGTCTACTTTGTGGTCACCCATTCCGCTTTCATCTTTGATGTAAAATCTTCCAACCTTAAATCAGTAAATAGATATTCACGGTGAACCTGGATTCCAGTATGGGCAAGTCATTCATGTTTTAAACATCTTTACGCAGCTAGTTTGTGCAATATACCTCATCTGCCTACTCTCCAGCTTCGTCCATGTTGCACCTGCTGGTGTAAAGGAGAACAGTGGTTCGGAACCAGTGTTGCCAGAACAAATTCTATAAAATGTCCAGGCAAACTGAGCTACGCTTGAAATGATTAGATTTGAAGTATTTGAATTTTATATAAGGTTCTTAGGCAGCTTTGGCTAAAGATAAATAGAAGATGAAAAATTAGTGGAATAAGAACACGGGAGATCCCAGAGAAAGCCCAAATACACGGTATTTGTGAACCACAAAGTCCACATGGTACGAACAGGTGCAAACAACAGAGGTGAGCGGTCTATCACTGAACCACCGCGGGCCCTCTAGATATAAAGTGAGTGGTAAACTGAAGAATTACAAAATCCTTATACCTATCACGATAAGTCCTGAGTGAATTTGGTGACTCCAAGGTATTGCATTGGTGCAAATGGAATGTCCACTCCAGATGCGTCATGTTCAAAGATCAAAAAAAGAAAACTGCATTACCTGGTTAAACTAAGTAGTCGTCGTCTGCATCCACACACTGATGCCATCACTCAACCAACGCCTGGATTCCGAAGGAAGTCTGGAGTCTTCGATGCGAAGAAATCCTCAACTGCATGTTGCACTACCCGATCATCAGGGAAGGTCTTTCTTGCCAAGAAGTGATCGAAATGCCTGAAAAGGTGGTAGTCAGTGGGAGAAAGATCGGGGGAATACGGCGAGTGAAGAAGGGTTTCGTATCGCAACTCATGGAGAGACTGTAGTGTTCTTTGTGCGACCTGTGGGCGCGCATTTTCGTGCAACATGAGGACACCGTGTATGTTGACCATTGCTGGACGCCAGTGAATACGTTTGAGGTGCATTTCATGGAGTTCAGCACTGTAATGATCTGCAGTGATGGTTTCACCTCGCCTGAGAAAGACGCGATGGATAACTCCCGCCATACCAGCAACAACACATTCCGTGGGTGGAGAGGTGGTTTAGGACACCGTCCTGGACGTAAATCACGATCCAACCATTGTCCTGACCGTTTACGATTATCATAGCAGTAGATTTTTCATCTGAAGTAACAATCCGATTCACGAAACCTTCCCGCTTATTCTTACACTCAGAAAACTGCATACATCCAGACGGCGATTCTTGTTGGCCGGTGTCAACTCATGTGGTACCCATCAGTCCAACTTTTCCACTTACCGATCGCGCACAGCCGGCGACTGACAATGGTTTGTATGGTGTATACCTAACTCGTCTGCAATGGCACGAAACACTTTTCCGAGGGTCCGCTTCAACGGAGTTCCTGAGCAGCTCATGCAAACATAATGTTGTCGGTGCCCACGGGGATCTTTTTGTAATGTTGTGTCACCGGGCAAAGAATATGACAAGTTCGTTGATGAGACGCTCTTAGTTTACAGATCTTGAGAAAAGTGGGGATCGTCATTTAAGTGGAGTTCCAGTGTTTTCAGTGGATGAATCGATCTCCATGTCAATAAAAAGGTGATATATTTGATAATTTTTGTGCCGTGTGTAAAGTATTCAGATGAAAAAGAAATTCACATTATATGACAGTCAGTGGGCTATGCGATCAGTTGTGTAATTGCATGTAGTTTATTTCTACAAAAGAACAACAATTTTCCAGGACATGCTTAGAAATTCAGTGGAGTGTGTTTTTCAAGAGTTGTATTAATCATCACTATTATTCAGAGCTATTACAATTTATTTTTCAGCATAGCAGGTCACAACGAAAGCTAATGCCCAGCCTGTTTTTCTTTCATACAGCCTATAGCAAGAAAGAAATCGATTGACTACCGCTTCAGTAAAAGACATTCTTGTAGTGGATTATAATTTCAACAACATGACTTGGAAAGAATTTTCTTCTTATTGTTAAGAAACTCACTGTGTGTGTGTGAATGGGGCCTATTTTCACATTTTTAAAGCTATCTGACAAAAGACACGTAACAATGAAATTTTGGAAAGCGATTCCGATAATACTTCTGAATGCGTATCAAATGAACTACCTGAAATTTTTACATTCCTTATTTTAGTTGACAAATTAGAATATCCATAATAGATGACGTCATACGCCATGTTTTCTAATATCTCATCTATAACTAAGTTCTTCAAATTGTGGGCTAGTTCATTTAAAAGACAGTCAGAAGTATTATCTGTGCAGTTTTCTGAAATGTCATTACTGCATTTCATTTGTCCAGTATCTTCCAAAATATGAAAAAACACACACACAGTGTAGCTAGTGAGACCTCTTTAACAATTCGCAGTTACTTAAAAAAAATGAATCATCTGCTAAATAATGTTAAAAGCAACGTAACAGAGAAGTTGCTCATCCTCTGGCAGGACTTTATATTAGTTGTAGCAAAATCCTACAATTAGAGGAAAAAAGTCACAGTTATAAGCTTGTATGGATGTACACGGTGTATTTGAAGCACATTGGCGTCTGGACTGGAGAACAAGGAAGTGTAAAATTTAGGTGTTTATTTTTAACAATAAAAATGCTTTTCTTTTTAGCCATTATGTGCGTTTCAGGTTACAGAATATTTTCCAGTTATAAGGTTTATTTTTTATTTTTTTAAATGGCCGTTGTTCGCCCTCCTCCGCTCGTTTTGCTTTTATACAACATAAAGCTATAATCTGCCACGAAATTAACTTTAGATAAAGGGCTGTCATGTGTCAGGCCTATGTACACTTTACATTACTCATTAACTTGCAAATTATTTAGACAGGCACATCTATAAACATCTAACAACAGCCAGCACCACAAAAAGTGGTAAGAAAAGCAGTGTGTCATTGCTATTTCGTTAAATACGCACTCGAGTTGATGAACAGATACAAACATGGCGGGATGCGGAGCAATACTAATGTGTTCCTTCGTGTGTTATAAATGTCACGTTTTTCGCTACAAAAATCATGGACACAATATCGAGTAGCAAAGACGGGTTAGTTAAAAGGCAAGGTACGATTATATATTTTCATTATAAGCGATCCACATGACGTTTAAGAAGCCCTACGGTTCTCCCACACATACACAAACGTTTTGAGATTTACGAAATACCGGGGAAATAAAGAATAATAATAAAACTTTCAAAAGAAACCCCAATAATACACATTATCACCCACCCAGTAAACTAACGGCTCAATTCAGACCAGAAATTTGAAATCCCGTAAAGTACGACGCAATTAACTCATGAGTACAAATTTCTCACTGAAATTGTGGGTTAGTACATCTAATAGACAATATTTGGGAATGTTACCAAGATTTTACTGTTGGTCGGCCATTTTAAATATCGTTAAAAAGATGAGGGTGCGGCCTCTTGTGCTTGCCCTGAACGCGGAAGAAACTAAATATTCCAACGTACTTTCCACTCTCATTTCCCACTTCCAAGACTCGAAACTATGTTTCATTGGAAATATATTTTAACTGTAAATTTCATATATTTTGGCTGACCTAAACAACACTAAATCCACTTTTCATACATTAAGTCATCTTACGTAGTGAGTCTATTTAGATATTAGGGGTTGTTTTCACTTTAGTGGTATCACCCTCCCCACAAAAAATAAAAGATAATTTAATGTTTCCAACGTGTGTGGAAGGAAGTGTTGACACGCAAAATATAAAAAACTTTCAACCCATGAAAGTATGAAATTAAAGGTAAAGAGCGGAAAGTACGCGGGGCTATTTGGAAGCTCTTAAATCTTCAGGCTAAGCAGATGCTGAGAGTACTAAAAGCTATGTATACTGCGTATCAAGAAAAGTAATCTAACCTGATCTATATCCCGTATCCGCTCGCTGACAACTTATTCGTTATTTTTGCAACCATCAGTATTCCTCCGGGTATTACTTTAGCTTACGTCGAGCGTGATTTTTCCGAACGAAATAAGTCACAGGTTCATGAATCGGAATCATGGTAATGTTACGTCACAGTGACTTCTTTATCACCATTGACGTTTTGTTACCATCACGAACAGTATCTCAAGTGAGCGATAGCGAACAACGACGGGTTAGAAAAAGCCATGTTCGATATTATCTTTTATTATACGTGATGCAAATAACAGACTGCTCCATTTACCGTTCCAAATGAAATTCCCGACATATACTAAAGAGATGCCTTACTCCGGATGCAGCCATACTTGTCAAGGGAGTAGATAACTGGTCCACCTTATACTTTAGCATTAAGAACGTTTCTCTCATGAACAAGAAAGTCGATGAGAATAAATAGCATTCCTTATGTAATCAGTAATGTTGTTTTACTATTTATAACGAAAACTAATCTAACCCAACGTAGTGGGTTGACCAGTCCCTTACACCCTTCCCCCATATTTGCATACGGTGAACAACTCTAGTACGTATTTAAAGAAGTACTGACAAGCCTTTTCGTAACACACTTTGGATTGCTGGCTGTCGCTGTGTATATAGAAGCTCCTGTGTTAAATGTCTGCAAGGGAATCAGTGGTACAGAGCATACATACGGCTCAATAGCTGGCGTAAGCTGGTGAATCTAAAGTGAAAATCATCCGCTATTAGCACTCATAAGAATATTATTGGATACGCTCCGTTATGTAAACAATACCGGTTGGATATCACAGTTATTTGGGATATAGAACGATACTGCTGCACGCTACAATAAGCACATACGTTTTAAAATATTGTAGAGAATGTATGATAGATTATCTCAAAACTATAATACAAGGAACATTTTTTTTAACTTGTTTTCAATGTCTACCCCCGTAATAGAAAACTAGATCGCAACAGTGACGGAATTTAGGAAGAAACTATGGCTAGAACTCTAACGAAGTTATGATTAGGAAGAGGAATATGTAATAATGTTTATGTGTCATTTTATTAGCAGACTACATCTTATACAACTGAACATCGTTAATTTTTTAAACCGAACAGTATTACTGACATTGATCAATGACACAAGACGTAAAAATCTTACTTACCAGGAATTTTATCATTGCTAATCTAAACTTTCTTCCATACATACAACTAAACTGGAATTATAAACAGACTTAGACAGGTAGAATATATAGCCTCATCACCACGCTGGTGCACATTTGCACACAAAGCCGTCGCCAATGTATTGTGTAAATTGTCTGTAATAATCAACAACCCATTGAACAGTTTTACAATAGATAACTAATCTACATCCATGATCTACACCGATCACTTGGTGTAAGCTTTGAAACCTACTCAACAGGTGACGCTAAAATCACTGCCTTTCTATTAATTCAGATAAAGCGTAAGTACTGTTTCTGCCATCTAGCGACCGCTTTTAAAAATTAGAAACACAGATCATCGGAATCAATTTTTTAAGTTAACATTCTTTTGGACATGTAGCTGTAGCACTAGGATGAGCTGATCAACAGCATGTTCATGGTGACTTTGCTACAAGTCCACTGAAGTGCTTGCGGTGACATTTTGTTTCAATTTGCGAGAGATGCTTCATCCACTGATCATCGGCCTGCATTTTCGTACCAATAAAAAGTTCAAGAAATGCAATCAATGAGTCAGTTCTCTTTGTTGATTTTAGTACATTACATACCGTAAGAAGGAGTTACTTTGCACCGCAATTTTGAAGTTATTTTGAATCATAGAGAATCGACCCAGACCAAATGTACGATTTAAATATTATTGGTAATTTAATGCTGCCTGAATCAAATGATTGTGTTAGAAAAGGGGAAACACCTGCACCTTTCTTCAACATTCTTTTTTTTTTAAGTTGTTACAATCAGGCACGTTCTGGGTCCAGATTTAAGGTACCGGGCATTAACCCTCGGCGGCGGTGAGCTGCAGATACGGAATGAAGGGGGGCAGGCCTGAGATGGGACAGTTCTTTACGATATAGCATCGGATCGCCAACTGCCGAGCAAATTGTTATAACTATATATTGTTGCAAAAAATGTGTATGCCATGTAACTAATATATAATCCAGTTTTCTTTCCCTATACTCGTAGGCTAAATGACGAGCGATCTTGTTGCTTTCACTACTGTATTTAATTTCTAATTCTGGATCAAATCACATCACTGTTCTTGATTTGTCAAACTTCACAAACAGTTCTTTATTAGCTTTACTCTGTAAAAGGCTCTTTCACGACAAACGTGGGCTATTGGTAAGGTTAATACATATGAAGTGTACAGGGAAAGAAGGGGATGTCCATGTTTCTTTGAATTGAGTTTATACTCGCAATAAGTGTCACTCAAAATAACAACTAACCGATGGGAAAGTTTCAATCCAAGAGCGTAAATAATCCACAGGTTATAGCGGTTTTCAGGACATTAAATACACGGGAGTAAAAGGGAGAGTTAAAACTGAAAATGCTGTTTACGAGAAACCACCTTTCATGAACATCCTCCCTTGTTTCACTGCACTTTTCATATTTGTACGATTTGTTCAAAACATTGTAATAAGATGAACAGAGTCGTAAATCTTGCAGAACGTGAAACACACATGCCGTACAAATCTTGCAAAATTTTCGAACAGCAGGATTACACTCTCGAGATATTATTCCCATTGCTTCAGCATCATCGCCCTCAGTTTCAGTACCACCAAACGAATTTATAATAGCGGCCGAATCTTTTAACTGTTACTTCATGATTTTCATATTTATTGTCGGACAGATTTCGCATATTCGTTCCAGGGCACGAGATGACATATTAACAATTATTTGATTTAAGTTGAATCAAAACAAGCCATGTTAACGTACAGTGTCCCATACCGCGAGAACCTATCCTCAATTTTCGCTACAGCTGTATTCATTATAACATTGTAAGTGTTAATGCAGAACAGTTCTAACAGAAACATTGACAACGGCGCTTTGTCGGCGCATACATCATTCTTTTGCTTATCCATTTCCTAATGCACTGACGACGACATCAATATAATGATTCCAGCGTTTCGCTCGCAACAGTAGGAGATGCCAGAATTTGCCCTTCTTTAGTGGTAGTGCCATTATGTGGCCTTGAGCCTGTTTCTTGATATTTGTTAGTGTTGCTATATGTGTTATGCAGGTATGCTGAAATTTTTGTTGAATTTGGACGAGGGGGAGGAGAGATATTTAAATTTGAATTTTCTGAATATTTTTTTTAATTATTATATTTAATTTTTACCGCCATTTTATAAGATTTTATAAGCGCCATGTTGTCGCTCGGTGTACCTGGCTGGGAAACCGGGTGCTGTCCACGATACCCGTTCTGTAGCGCCCGTGAAAATTATAGAACGCGCCGTGGAAGATTACATTTAATATAGTATATGAACTTTTATTAGAGATATCATTTTATTTTTTGGGTGGGAATCATATTATTTTTGACGGAGAATGGTTATACATTCACCGTCTACACGCAGCATATATGTTTTCGGGTCTTACTTGTGGCAATGTTCGGTGGATGCCAATGTATATGTACACCTATGGATACTGTTTAACTTTATCATGTTTTCATGCTCAAAGGTGACAATATTAGTTTTATTTACATGATATAATTTGTTATTTCGTTTTAAAAATTTTATAATTGGTTTACTAGGTCCATTTCCGAAGCTATCGAAATATCGACCCTGCCTATGTTTATAATGGCAGTCCAGTGAGTTCCTGGGGAACTTGACGAACTCAAATTCACTATAAGTGCCGCCGGATATTCAACTTGTTTTGGAAAAGTGTCCACTGAATAGATTCCAGTAAGCGTTGTTGCACTAGTACAGTCCTGAAGGACAATTTTTAAAATCTGATCAGTCCACATTTGAATCATTTTCACTTATTGGTGTTAGTTCATACACTGTTCTATTTTCAGGTAGAATAAAGGAACGTAGATGGTAATAAGTTATATAGTTTGTGTACACTGACGCTTCTTTTAAAGCACAACGAAAACTTGTAAACTGATGAAGATGGTGAACACAATTTTGTGATGGAATATAAAGCATTATATTTTGGACACTGTATATCTTCCAAATTAAGCACAGTTCTTTGTAGAAGACATTCTAGATATATTTGAGGTGCTTTGCCGTGAGTGAATACACTATCACTGTGCGAGGTATACTTGGTAAGTATGTTTTAACTTCGTTGTATTCAACTTCGCCTTCTATCCACTCTAGACCAAATACATGCTGGCTTAACTAATTATTTGCATATGTTAAACTAGGAATAATCTTTGATATTGGAAATGGAGGTTTAAATATCCAAGTTTGAAAACTACTGTTATCTAGATGAACTATGGCTAATTCTTTGACTGTGAAATTATTTTCTTCATTATCATCGAAAGTTGAAAAGTGTACGACAGTTCTCATGGTTGATCGTAAACTAAACTAAATTTTACATAGTATGATCCGTATATACATTTCGATCCTTATCGATCTGTATAAGGGAATCAAATTGAGCGTAAATAATACATGAAATAGAATGTGTTGGTGGTTGACTGAACCCTATTTTAAGATTAACAGGAGAATCCTTAATAACATCCCATGTAGAATCATCCAAAGTATTAGTAGGAGAAAGAATAAAAGCATAAAGAGTATATCCATGAGGCTAATCAGAATATGTGACTGTATGACTTACATTTTCATAAAATATACCAGTTCCAGAGAACAGGGTGTGATAACTTTGAACGTATAGTTGCTTAGCATAATTCGGAGTAAGATGGGTGGGAGGATAAAGTTGGTAACCAACTTGTACTTGCAACTTATTAATATTAAAAGTTTCAAAGTGGAAGGGATTTTCATGATATTTTCCATTGAATGCAGTATTTGCAGTAAAACCTATAATGAGACCCTTTAGTACATTTCCAAGAAATATATTATCAATATTATAGGAATCAACATTTGCAGGAATAGTATCTACTCTTGTTTTAACTCTAGTCAGTGGTAATTTTGCAGTATCATGAGTCATAAAACTGTTTAATTGTAAAGCTAAATCAGCAGAAATATTAATTCGACGAACATAAAGAATAACCTCTTCCAGTTTAACTTAAATGTAGAATTGGAAGAACTCGATTTGATCCATAAATATCTGTATGAAGTCGTCTATACATATCAATGGATGCGCTACCAGCAACAAAAGATTTTCGTTTATAATAACCAGCATTATTTTCATTGAGACTATTAAAATGTCCTGCAGTATCCTTATACCATAATCCAGTGGTTAAATGAATTTTGCTTGCATCTTCAGAATAATTAAGTAAAGTTTCATAGTATGCTCTAAATGGGAACGTAGCATTTGAAGAAGAGATAATTTTATCATTTAAAGAAACATCCACTTGGCTAAAAAGTGAATGTAAAAAGTTATTCACCGGCGCTATATTATCTGCCACAACGGCTGGTGGTCCTTCTACTGTTACTTGTAAATTATCTCCATTTCTCCTTAATACTTTACACTTGACATAAAGATAAATATGTGCAGGAGGAATATATTCAACAGTATCTCCAGGGATAAGTAATTCTATAGGTCCATCAGAAGAAAGCGATTAACTTGGTCGATACTCTACCATTCGAGATGATTCAATAGCAGTTTGTGTCATAGGAACAAAAACTAAATCGAGTTCATTCGTACATCATTCATTACTTTTAGGTGTAAGAAACGACATTTTAACTTAAAATATCTCTACTCTTTCTTTTGTTACAAACACGTCGTCTTTTTAAACTTGGTGGTCCAATACGTCCGGAAGAATTACGTTTTCGTGCCCTTCTTCTACCACTACAACTAAGCAACTGACTGACTATTTTCAGCTTTAGTTCTTAAAGATAATCCTGCTTCCCGAACTCGTGCTTTTAAAGATTCCTTAATAGGCCGGTTTTCCAGCATCTCCCCCGCAACTTGTATTCCCGTTTGTAAAGCTTGTCGCCCCACTGGTTTTGCTCCTTTCTTAATGAATGGTATAGCAAATAGAAACAATCCGCGAAATAAGCTCCCAATCCCATGTCCCCGTTGATAAACAGGTCCAGCAAAGTAAGGTATACCTCTACCTCTATGCATAATTTTTTCATTTTGATGAGCGCTTAAAGTGAAAGGTTATGGTCAATTTCCCGGATGCGAATGGTAAATTTCGGCCTGCATGGTCTTTAGTAGTATTTCTATAGTGTCAAATGTAACTTTGCAACTGGAAAATAATGCACATTCGGAAAAGTTAAGGTTTGTACTTTTCCATGTTGATTATCAATCATACCTACAATTCGCAAAAGAGGTGCTTTTGTATCAACTACAAACTGAGGTTGAATAATATCTGTGTATACAAACTTTTGATGAGGACATCCAATGTCTAAAAATGGCTGTTTAGGAATCTACTATCTTTTAAAATTTTCATATTAGGTTCAAAACCTAATTGTAATGCTAATATGGCTGATAAACGTAAAGATTTTATACATTCATCTTCATGTACAGTGACAATGTTTGAATATTCAAATTTTATACTTGAATTAATTTTATTCAATACATCTAGCAACTGTTGAATGGTGGAATAATATCCTTGTGCTATTTTATGGTTTAAATTATCATACCATATTCTATTTTGAACAAAAATAACATTATCGCATGTCAAGGAATATGAATTTCACTTAATCCTACCATCCACGAATCATTTAAATGTATTCGATTCTTAAGAATATTGAAAAAATGTGTTGGACTATTATTAGAATAACTTTGAATACTTCCATTAGAAGTAAATGTAATGTAAAAACTACCGTCACTACATACTTTCATAAATCATTTTCGTTTGAAATGTAGTGTCACGCTTGACGTTCCAAATTTAAATGGCAGCTTTTCCCCGTGCAGATCTTTTAAATCTACCTGAAGAGTATCAAAATATTTCTTTTCAACTTTAACATATTGTGGACACTCAAAAAGATTTCATATTTCCATAATGATAATCTTGAATTCCAATTTTTCGAATTAGCTTTCCATAAACAGGTTGATCTTTTACAATATCAATACAAACATTTATTTCTGAGGGAATAAGATAATCAAGATTTGTGTGAAAAGGTGCTGGAATATTTACAAACTTTGGTTTCTTTTTCGGGTTCATGGGATACGTGTATTCGCTTAGGAATCATTACTAAATCCTAAAATATTTTGGAATCCAGACATCATCGCGAACAGATATTCACATTTAGGACTTCGTTTATGAAAAATATAAGCTTTATCGCTACCTTCCTCAGATTGAATAATGATAGGATTTTTTTCTATTACTAGAGAATCATCATTGATCATGCGTTCAACAATAATCATTTCTACATCATGAAACTTTTTATTAAGAATACTATTATCGTCAAATATATGTAAAAAATTCTCGTCATATTCTTTACCCATTTGTTTCGGTAAAGTCGTAGTAATAATATCTGAAATCGAATGTATTGATTCATAATACCCAGCTGGAAATTTTATATTATATTCTACTATATTTTTATACCCTATTTGAATAATCATTTGTTCTTCCTTTTGAATATTATAAAAACTCCACGGAATAGAAAGTCCACTTAAACCTACAATCCAATTTCCCGTTAAATGTATTGACTGATAAAGTTTTGTCGTATACGAACTTGTTTTTTTTTTCAGAAATATTATTGCAAACATTCGATGGTAAGGTAACATAAAACTCATCGGCTTGTTCTTGAGACAACATGTTTACCACTGAACTAATTTTTGTTCAACCTAACTGTTCATAGAAGGTGGATAACCTAACCATTTGGCATAAATCCAAACTTTTATACGTTTTAATAATTTTTCAATTAAATAATTTTTTGTTTTCCTACAAATACTTTTTGTAATGCCTGTTGATAAAATGAACCTGTTATAAGTTCACCATTCCAATCTCGAATTTTGTAAGTCATTGGATTAGTTTTAATACACTAATCCAAAATAAATATTTCACGAGACCATTTCGGTAAATATCCTTTTTCTAATTTATGTTTATATTCACTAACTCGAACGTAATCTCCTGCTTCAAAATTACATTTCTGCTTAACTTTCTTGCCCACATAATCTTTTCCAAATTTCATTAACATTAGAATCATTTACTTGCACAGGTGTATATTGAATTGAAGAATCTTTCGTGTGATTACAACTTTTTACAAGATCTTGCAAAATTTCAATATATCGGTAAGAATTTTCAGCAGTAAAGTATTTATATATTTTTTCCTTCAAACTACGAATATAACGTTCTACGAAAGCTGCTTTGATTTCAGAATGAATATTATAATGATTAACTTGATATTTTTGGAAAACACGTTTTACACCTGTACATGTTGATTATAAAATTCTGTTCCTAAATCAGTTTGGCAATGATAATTTCCTTTTACTGAATATTGATTGTATTGCTTTTGCCATTACAGGACCCGTTATATTTTTAACATGAATACAAACAGCATATCGACTAAAAGCATCAATGCTACATATTTATATCCCTCATTATATTTTGATACGTTTTGCATATCTGCTAAATCCATTTGTACTAGTTCATTAGGTGCATAACATAACATTTTTATGAGGAAAATGTTTACGTGCAGGGGTATGTAAAGTGTATGTATCTTGTGAAGCTAACCATTTTCATACTTTTTTCTGAGAAAGACCTGTTTTCTTTTTCAACTTGGAGATGCTACCTAAAGAATATGAATCTCCATAAGCATAATACATTTTTTGAAGTGACATATTTAGAACTTTATATTCTTTATAATTTTTAAATAATGAAGAAAAACGTTTCTTTATTCCTCGACTAAACCTATTTTACTTTTTCTTTACTATTACCTTACTACAATTCTTCTTCTTGTTTACTATTTTACTAATTCTCTTTTCTGCTTAAGTATTTTAATAGAACCTGTGCCAAATTGAAAATTAACTAATTCTAGGGGAATATTAATATTTTACAATAATTATTTAAAATCCTGAATGCCAAGTGGATTTCTAGGAGTCCTTCGAGTTCTTACCACAACGTTGATAAGATCAATAATATTTGAACCTGGAATTACTTTAGCTACAGATACTGCGCCAATTTGATAACAACTCATACGATTGGAAGCCTGCAGGAGATTTAATAATACTTGAGTCTTTATAGCAAATGATTTTGGTACTGAACTAATAATATACTGAATCATAAGTTACGTATTTGAAGATTCAGGATTGTAAACAGGTAAAACAATTGGTTTTTGCGACTATGGAGTTCATTCTAAATAATGATGTAATGCTTGCTGATACATTTTCCATTTTTCATCCGTAGAAAGATCACTTCGTGTTAAAATTTCATCCATTTAATTATCCAAAGATGCAACTTTACAGACTTCATAGTGGAAAACATTTGCGAACCTGCATTTTCTGGAATGAGTACCATTTTTTGCAATTGCGAAGACATTTTAACGATTAAATAAACTTCCAGCCTCTGCACTTAAGATTGGAGTTAATAATAAAGGCACAAAGCACCACATTTTTGCATTAACTGTTTGCGTTTCTTTTTAAACTTGATCGTTTCAGAGAGAGTGCACATAATGTCTTCTTATGTCGACAAAATCTTTGCTTCTGACGAGGAGAGCGTTTAAAGTTACAATATAAAACGCTTCTACCTACTTGTCTAATTGTTCAAATAACACCACCCCTTGCATTCTGAACTAATTTTTACATTCTTATTTTTATTTTTATAATTTACATTATTTTATATTTATATTTACAAATTGGACGGAACTCATTCAGATGATGTTTTATGCTTGACATCTTGATGCCAACTGACCTGAATTGGTTTATTCTATCTTTTACATGTGCATAGTTTCATCGGGAAATACAAGTATATTTGTTCGTAGACGTAGAGCATCCGGTGTAGACTAAGTTAAATCGAAAATTAAATATTAATGAGGTTCAGCAGTAGCATTTTAAAACATTAGAATTACATCTTTACTATATTGCTGCATAACTTGCCTTGCTAAATATTCTATTTGATTTATCTCTAGGATTTTTAAACGCAATGATATAAATAGAGCTTAATGAGATATCACGTGCATATTTTCCCTTAGGAGATAAATTTTGAACTAAAAAAATTACACTTAGATTTTTATGATGTGCAAATTTTGTAAAACTTTTGGAAACGTCAGCATAGTTACTGTCATTAGATCATCGAGAATTAACAATAAATGTTTCTGAATTTCAAAAGTATTCATATCAGGAATTCCAAAATGAAATCGAATATTTCCTATTTGACTAGATAATTTAGGTATCGCAGCACCATAGCACCAAACTATTTCCTTAAAATGACTAGAGAACATCGTTTCACGATGAATTAATAATCTATTCACAAAATAACTATTCCCAGCTCTGCTGGGACCTGAAAGCAGGATAGTTGTAGGATGAAGGAAGGGAAGCTAGCGACAAAAGAGGAATGAACTAACAATTGTTATGCCTTCTTCTTTTATAATCGAAAGGAAATGCTTCGAATTCATTATGGAATTTACGCTTACTTGCAATATTCTAAAGTGTTTTCGTTTCTGGCATAGATATAATTTCGAATCCTGGCTTCCTATAGATATCATTAGGATTACTAATGATTTTCTTTTATATTTATGCTTGACTAAATTTTAAAAATGATCAAAATTAACAATTTGACGCGCACGACAATTTAGTGTAATTCTCCGAATTTTGAAATTGCGTTTAATATTCCCAGTCTGAATTTCCCTTTCCTTATACGAATCATTTTCGGTCCTAGCTCAATGAAAATAGGGATCTCGCACCCCTCCAACTTCATTAGTCTAATATCCTAAGTAGTTCCCTGTAGGAAGCAATGGAGGTTGATTTCTCTTTTGTTTGTGAAAGATAGAATCTGTATCATTTTCTCTTCCCACTTTTTCCAATAAACCATATTATTTCAATCTAGCCCATGATGAAATGAAGGATGACAAAATAACATTAGAAAAGGAATTAGGAGTATTAACATTTTCTAAATATCTGTATGTTACTACCAAGGCATCTTCTCCGATCAGAAGTACATTTTGTACTTCAAAGTGAGGTGTTCGGAGAATATCCAAGAACGACTTAGCATCACTAACTACCCTGGTCTGTGTTAAATCAGCTCTCTGTCCCCATTTCCCAAACAGAGAATTTAAAAACAGTTTTGCGATATAACGCAAACCAGGGTTTTTACTGATGCTATCAGGATTGATTTGTATACCTTCATGCTCAGCATACTCCTTAATATACTTCTGCTTTTCCTCGTCACTAGTATACTGAGACTTAAAACCAGAAGATTCCTGTTTCATTTGCAAGAAGTTATTAACATAATCTTCAAATAAACCCTCTTTTATTTTAAACTCGTAAATTTCATAAGTATCAAGAACGGTATAGCCTTTCTTCACACTCTCATGCAATTCAGGAGTGCAAAATGTGCCGTTGAAACAGCGTTGGTCAAGAGTATGGTTACAATCATTACTATTCATTTCCTCCATACAAGTACGACAGAGGCCGAATACGAGGCGTCCATTCGCATTATACGGAAGCAAAGGAATAGCAAGCTCTTGAGTAGGAAGAACCTTGCAGAAAACATCTCCGTGAATTTGTTTGGGATCAGGATGTAACGTTGCCTAGCCTCCTTTCTTGTGATCTAATGTTACTTCTATATAACTTGCTCCTTGTAGCTAGCTCCGTCGTTGTCGCTATGCGGTAGATTAATGAGATTCTAGATCAGGGTCAATGTTCTGGTTCCTGGATGTAGAGAAGACAATACCTAACGCTAAGACGTGCCCCAAAGCTACTCCACGTAGTGGGACGTACACCTGAAAACCAAGCTATGATCCTGTCAGTGCTTCTCAGCAACATTCAAGGACCAAAGCCAAGCTCTCCACTACGTCTATCACAAGCTAAACGAAAGGAGACAATTCAAAATATATTTATTTCAACAGAGGATTAAAAATATAAAGAATAACTCTACACCTCTCTCTCTCTACCTCTAGATCTGTTCCCGACATCGACTATATACATTCATAATGTGATTATATATCTGATATACATATTAGTTTATAAGATAATAACTTGCTTATAAAATTAATTTTCTTTCTGAAACAAATAATTTTTTAACGAAATAAAATCATCTGCATTTGATAACATCACAAAACCAACAAATTTTCCATATAGAAAAAAGTTGCTCACTTCAATTTTACACTAGCAAAAGTAATGACATCTAGCGTCCTCCTCGTGAAACTTCAATTAACATATAAATAAGAATAACCATGTAATATCAGGATAGGGCCATATCAAGGACATGCTTTCCCTCGATAAATGGTAGGCTTACCCATAGGAAGAGGTTTCTGTTTCATGGCATATGGATATAAACTGCATATATCGACATATCGAATAATGTCGTCTTCGGGACACTCATAGAGAGATCTGAAAACTTCCGTCCTACCTCCCTTGAAAGAGTCTTTAGGCACTAATCCACCATCAATATTTTTGCAGTGATTTTTAATAAATTGACGAATATGTGGATCTTTCTTGACTTGTTGATAACAATCACATTCATAGATTTCTACAAGCTTTAGACCACAAGTTTCTAAATATTTATTTCTCCTTATCGTAGCAATAGCTCGGTCATTTAATGTTTCATCATTCGTGTCATTGAGGTGCATGTGGCGACCCTGCTTAATGCATGAATGACCATGCCTAAAACATCTATAAAATTCATAGGAAGTATGATGTTGCTTATCGTACCCGTCTACTTTGAATAGTCCAAATTAGAATTAATCTCCGTTTTCAGCCGTAAGAATAAACACCATCTCCTCGAATTCCATATACTGTAACCATCGTAATGCTTTCTTACTTTGAGGGTTATGTTGTCGATACCCAACCGGGGTAATCACAGGAATAATTTTCTCTTCTAAATATAAAGGTCGAAAGCATTCCATAGCATATACAGCAAAAGCACTTACTTGAATAAAACACTGGATCACTTCAGTCTTTTGTTCAATTAAGTACGAGAACTTAATGACTACCTCGCACAATATACAAATATCGTTCCTGCAGTATTCTAGCATTTCACGTTGTAAGTTAAAGGTAAGATCTTTTTGCATACACTCCTCATGCGAAACCTTCAAATTTCGCGTTCACTTTCTGATTTTCCTTCATCATCAAGAAGTTCAAGCTCTAGCCAAGCTCCATTGTAATTTTGATTGTACTCAGTATTTAACAAAAACGAGAAATCTCCCTTCTTTAAACTTTCGCCTAATCCCATGGTAACCGGTAATTTTGATAATTTCACAGACATTAATAAATATGTATCTTTAAAAGTAATATTACGTAGTCATCTGGATAATTTTCGCATCTTGGGTTATTATTTGAGGAGTGATTTTTTCCTTTTCAATGAGTGCACGCGCGATAAAACGGAATCGAATTGTGCTAAAGAAACCACTGTATTAAATCTAGGACCTTGACGGAGAACATGCTTTAGAAAACTTTCAATATTGTAAAACACAGTCTCTTTCACCTTGTGAATTACCCCATTGAAAGCATTTGTAATTATCCTGCATATGACTCTTGCATTTAAAACAGCGATGTGAGGCGCATATCAGGTTTGGCTGGTTTTCACGTTCACCTTTTTCGTTTTCATTTAGTAGCATGGTCTAAATATCATACACTACATAGCAAAAATCAGTTTCAGGTTTCGGTTTCGTCTTTTGTACGAAGCAGAAATGATCCTCTTTAACGTACAACCTTCAAATAGTGTAGAATCGGACTCAAATACATTATGATTGTTACTCTTTCTTTCTCGGGTATCGATCTTAACACCACACTATTGACACAATTTAACATACAAGTTTTCTCCTCGCCATCGTGCTATGGTCATTATAGCATGATTGCAAGGGAAAAGATCTTAAACAACTATTGCTAGTAATAGGTCTCTCATCGTCAAAAGTTTCAAAATCATGGTAATCCTCACAATGTTCGCAAAGGTATTCACACTTATGTTTACAACGACGCTCGTGTGGCTTCAAACAATCGTAACAGTATCCTACACTCCTTAAAAAGACAGTGTCTCAATAACATCGAAATCCTGGTCATGATAAAACAAAAATAATGTTTCTGGTTTGCACATTCCCACTATAGATCACCTCAGAGCCTCGACAAACTGGTTTTAATACATAGACTATAATCTGAAAATCATTGCCATAATAATCTTGGAACTGATCAATGTCATTTAAACTTCCACCCAAACTTGAAATATTAATATTTGCTCGTTTACAAAGATCTTTAGTTAGTTTTCTTTTCCCAATTCTTAGGATGTTTTTTCATATATTCTACCTTCTTATACTCAGAAAGCGCTTTCTTCTTTCCCATAATTAAAGATCTTGGTAAACAACCGTAGGAGTTGGCTCCCAATTTATGCACTGGAATAATGTGTGCTTGTAAGTACTCCTGCAGAGGTAAATACTTATTATTATTCCGTTTCTTTTTTTCGCCTTGTCAGCGAATAGGGTCGGATATGTTAGCCTTAATGATCACACTATCAGCTAACAGGGAAGATTCAATCGAGTTGCGAACATTCTCAATCGAACGCAAAATATGTTCAGTAGTTAGATAGATTCGTCTACGCCACGGAATGAAGATGTCTTTCCCGTTGACGTCATTTCTACTTTCACTACTAAATTCAACCCAAGATTGTGGATCTACTGTAGATAATTAATTATCTAGCGCTAATTGAAAAAGTTTCTCAACATAGTCAGCCGGCTTTAACCTGGAGATTACATCTTTCACACGTATGGAGATTTCCCTACGTTTCACTGGAAATGTACCAAATCTGCACACGTGTTCACTTAAAATTTCAAACTAATCGCACCCTGTTCTCTGTTGTAAAATATCCTGTCGCTCTGCTCAACTTCATTTAAAACAGCATTCATAGTATTATGACTAAAAGGAGTTCCCCAACCCTCGTAGTAATCGTAGGCTTGGTCACATGCCTGATTACCCTCAGGTGAAAGAACACAGTTCGTATCACAAGAGAATCTATCTTAATTTTCAAAAATCGTTGAGGTAGAAGCTATAGATGGAGGAGAAACAAAAGAAGTAGAAGGTACAGCAAAAGAAGTAGAAGGTATCGGACTGCAAATAGGTCTTGTCGTACTTACGAATGTAGTTGCTTCCGTTAATACAGACGTAATTGCATTGACAGGAGCAGAAGTAGTAGTAAAAGTAGAGGAAGAATTTGTTGTAGCCGGCATTGAAGTGGAAACAGGAAATGAATCTCCAAAGGAGAGAGAGTACTCACGGCTGTGAGGGACAATATTCAATGAATCATCTGAATTCATAAATACATATACTTCTTGAATATCATCTCTCAAAACCGAAATCAAGTCAAAGAGAAGAGCGAGATATGGGTGAAGCATTCTCCCATTATTCTCGTCAATGGGAACAGTCAACAACACATAATGCTGGAAAGCCAGCCTAGCGTTAGAGGAGGAGTCGAAGAAGCCAGCGTTACCTAATTATATTAATTCATTTGCATGAATACATGCACCAAACTGCTTGTTGATATCAGATTTGAATAGAGGACGAAGGTAAATGAAAAATTCAAAAACATTACCTGAATTTATAGGTAGTATTCCCTGCATGGCCAAGCGACAGAGATCATACATGAATCGTACATGGAATGTGGTTGGCGAATCCTTTGGCCTTCTCAGCCAAGATAACATGATCTGTACTTGTTAATCCCATAGTGCAATCCATTTTTCTAGTTGATATTTTAAAATACTAAAATTCCTTAGCCACAAAGTTGATTAAAGATGATCAAAACTTGATTGCTGTAATTAACACAAATTAGCTTCTTGTTCACAAAAAGCAGTTACAGCACAAAAAATAAACTAGGTAGCAATGCACCTTTCTTCTTCACAAAAGCACTCACAGAACGAAAAATGAACTAACAGTTCAGTATTCAAATATACTGACTTGATCAGATCTTTTGACTTCAAATATAAAGAATAAACTTTATGGAAATGAAGTATCAATTTGCTTTCAAACAACAAAAACAAGTTCAAACTTGTCAGCTAGACTCCAGGATGGTAGTTTACGTTAGTCATCTTCAGCTATAAAGGCAAACTGTCAGTGCTTTCAGTCAGTGCTTTTATAAAACCTAGTTCAATCTTTGCGCATGCGCAGAACATCAAATTTGAAAGTGTGCAAGTAAATCTAAGTAAAAGTCTTAAAAATGTTTTCTACAAAATATGTTTAAAATACATTTCGAAGCATACTGAACAATTATATTAAGAAGATTCTATCAACAATATATATTTACTTTATAAAGTTATCTCAATGTTTTCTCATATCATTTCATACACATTCCCAAAAAATATTGCTGAAGCTTTCCAAAAATTAGTAAAATACGAACTCTCTCTCTCACACATACACACACACACATTCACAAAAAATATTGGGGTCCAAAAGTTAAAAAAAATGAACTCTCTCTCTTACACACACACATGTACCATAGGTATTCATTTTTTCATTTAGGGACCCGAATACCACCCCTGCCTCTTTGTATCCTTTACACAAGCCAAGTTGTGTACTTTCAAGGTCGTTGATCACGCTCATTTTTGAGTTCCTTGCCTTGGGGCAGGCATGTCCCTAGAGATTCTTGGATTGCTGGAATTCCGGCACTCCAAGAAGCTCCTGTGTTCCATCGATCAGAGACCTCTGGTGTTGAGAGGCGGACTTTTGGCCAGGCATCCAGAATGTTCTTCTGGCCTTTGTTCCAGATCTTTCGGAACTTCCCTGGGGGGATTCCCTATCTACTATACGCTAATTTTATTAAAGAAGAACATAAATACATTTAAACATATAACACATATTAGACAAGACGATACAGGACAACACATGACTTTAAGACTGGCATCTTCTTCTTTTCTGCTTCCTGCAGCGAGATAAAATATTAGTTATTGATGCCTGCTGTTAGTCGTACATCTTCCTTCTTAGTGGTCTTTTCACTCGTTGCAGGAGTCATCTTCTTTCTTCTTTCATTCTTCTCATCCATACTTTGATTGCGGAGGGTCCGAGGATTGGAGAGAATTCTGAGAGGGGGGGATCACTGCAGCCGTAGAATAGTTATTCATTCTACAAAGTTTGTGTAATGATCCAATTCTTCTTCCTCTTCAGCCCCGATCGTACGCTTTTAACATTTTCACTTTCACACACACATTCACTCGCGGTTATGTATTCATTTATATGGTTTTGTTCACGGATTCCGCGATCTCAACCCTTATTTGCTGTTGGTATTGATATTAAACTTAGTACACATTTACACTTATCACGCCACCATACACACATATCACTTCCACACATGAGTGTCTCTCACCACGTCTTCCTTGTGAGGCACTCCTGCTGCTGGAGTTCCAGCAAAGTCATATATCCTTTTATAGTCCAGTTCATGGATAATAATTTCTAGTCCATTTTTTTATCACTCGTATAGCACCTCGTATACCCACTCACAGAAGTCGCGGTAGTCGCGTCCACGTTCGCGGTTCGAAGCACTTTTCTGTAATTTCTCACTCCCCACTTCATGCCGCGGGACGCCGTCTACCCTCCAAAAATTTTCTTTTGTGATATTCCGAGACTTTATTCGCTGCTCCCCGGAGGATCACCGCCAGTTCTGGATTTCTCAGAACCTCAGTGATTGGTCTGTCTTCAAGGAGGGTTCTCTGTTCTGTTATCAAGTCCTCTGTCTCTCGACACCTGAGCACTACGTGGTCCGGCGTCGCAACGACCCCGCAGGCATGACACAGGTTATCTTCTACCAAATTAAGTTCTCTCAGCTTTTGTCTATAGGGGCCGTGACCAGTTAAGAAGTGCACAAATCCACTGCCTATCTCGATACTCATTTCCAGCCTCTCAGCCACGTCCGACAATAATGTGTACAATCCTCTGGCCTTGGTTGATTCATTCCAAAATGTTTGCCACGCACTGGTTAGGATTGTTGCTATCTCTTGTTTGTTGTTGGCTTCGTTGTGGAGGATTTCAGTGAGTTTTTCTGCGTTTCCTTTCTTCAACCAGTACGTGAGTAGTATAAACGAATCCTCGCACTCCACATTTGCATATTTTAATTATTAAACACGTGCTTGTTGCATGAGACTCTGACTTTTGACCGGACAAACGTACTCCATGATCATTAATCATTCTTGTTTTTCACAAATTTACTCCCGGATTTGACAGCTCGCTAATAAGAAAATAAAATTGAGCTTAACTCTTGCGTTTTACCCCTTTCCCCGGCTAGGAACACACATTTGTACTCCGGAATGCCACAGGGCATTTGCCTTTTTTTGGATGAAAAAAAATAATAGTGGGGTTGGCTTTGACGAGATACCTACAGGCTCAAAGAAATTAATTTTGTTAATGAAAAAAAGAAAAAAGAAAGAAATGAGAAAGAAGATTGAGAGGGTAAAAAGAGAAGTCTTTTATATTGCAAGATAAAGAACATAAATGAATATTTTAAAAAGAAAACATGAAGTGCTTATTGGTAATGATAACAATGAGACATAAATGTAAGATACTTCAAGTACTTGTGAATATTACGAAGATCTAGGAACATTGTATTGGCAGTAACATTGTTTGATATAATTTTAGTTAGGGCTGATGTTTGATTGAGAGAATTATAAACACTGATATTGCATAATAAAATGTGATATTGATGGGAATTATAATGAAAAGCTTCCAAAGGTGTTAGTAAATTACAGAAAGGTAATGAATACGAAAAGAATCATTGAATATAAGTTGGAATTGAGATATGCAGAAATATAAACACCGATTTTGCATAATAAAATGTAATTTGACTGAATTTGCATAGAAAAGCTTCCAAAGACCGTAGTAAATTACAGAAAGGTAATGAACACGAAAAGAATCATTGAATATAAGTTGGAATTGAGATATGCAGAAATACAAACACTGATTTTGCATAATAAAATGTAATTTAACTGTTTTGCTGACTTGTGTTGAAAGAAAAGAATGTCATTGCGGCAGATCCAATGGGTAAAGTTTAACTTGCTCCAAGGGTGAGATTTTGTTACCTTGCGGCAGATCCACCGATCTATCTTAAGAATTTTGATTGGAGTCGAACCTACGTATGTCTTCGAAGTGTACTTTTAATGAAATCGCCAAGACAGATTTGTATATTGACCTAGAGTTCTGGACTTCAGCCTGGAATCGAACTGACACCCACTTTGTTAGCCTTCCTGTATGCTAGATTAAAGAAACGAACCCAGGTGAATTTGCATAGGAATCCCTCAGATAGGTCTACAAGTTGCAATAATAATGTCTAAAAACGAAAATTTATTGTCGTTGGCCAAACCCTGTCCCCGGTAGAGACAGACAAGGTAATATAACGTAAGATCTTAACGCAGACGAGGAATTCTTGAAATTTAACTTCCAGAATATAAGTCTGGTTTACCGTAATGTTGTCAAGATTCGGATACCGGAACTGCCTTGGACTGAATTGGAGTCGGGGTGAAGACTCGAACCTGCGTGTCCTTTGGAAGTATTTTTGTGTTAGTTGCGTTGCCACAGAGAAAATAAAGGTTTCCAATCATACTATGAGAGTACATAAAATGTTTAAGTATCCTTACATGTTTTGGACTCTATGCTTGCAAATGAAAATTAATGGCCAAACTCTGTTTCGTGTCGTGACGGCTATGAACTAAACCAAAGTACTGCCTATGCTCTTCCTTTGTAGTGAGAGACTTACTACTGGATCCTTGTTAAAAAAGTAGCTAAGTTCGTTTCATGTTATGGGAAAGTTGGTGTTACTGTGGCGATGAACCTTTTGAAAAAATGCCTAATCCCGTCGCATGTTGTGGGGAACAAATGTTACGGTGGCGATGAACTAAATTATTGTTAGAAAAGTAGCTAAGTTCGTTTCATGTCATGGGAAAGTTGGTGTTACTGTGGCGATGAACCTTTTGAAAAAAAGAATTCCTAATCCCTTCGCCTGTTGTGGGGAACTAATGTTATGGTGGCGATGAACTAAACTAAAGTACTGCCAATGCCCATCCTATATTGTGACGATCCATGTTGTTACTGCTACGATGAACTTGAAGAATTTTTCGCAATGCGAAAAGTACATTATTTTGCACGAGTGTAGCAACGTTTCCCACTACACCCCGGAGAAAAAGAGTACTTGGTGTGCCGAATGGAATCCAACAGATTTGAATTAGATTGGTAATGTTATGGAAGTCTGTTGCGTCGATAAACTTTTGATAATTTTATCGATTTTATTAGACTATACCAGATTCGCGTCTATTGAGCATCCGAGAGGGAGAAACGGTTGGATGATTTAAGTTGAAGAAACGGTTGCATGCGGGTGACTACGTAATTTTGGTGAACACAGCTGTCGGAATGAAATTTATGATGCATGTTCAGGAGCAAAGGGGATATTTTAAAGGACGCTGTAACGTTAACAGGTGGGCCTTTTAAAAAATTCAGTTTGCTCTTTAAACTCATTGAGGAAAGAGAGGGGGAAGCAAAGGGAAATAAGACAAACATATGTTTCAGTTTGAGTGTTTGAGCGTCATTACTTGATGAGTGTTTGTTGGTGATAGAACTGTTTTGTGATACCTGTGTCTTTGTTATAAATAACTGAGATAATTGGTAAGTACACTTAGATAATTGGTATTATTTTGTTTCTTTCATGGTACAAAAACGTAAAGTGAGTTTCATTTTTAAAGTTGAGAATTCCAAAAAGAAAATTGAAGTACGCAAAAAGTGATTATTTAAGGAAGAGTACATATAAAATGCACGGAATGTATTAAGTCACTTCTGGAAATGAATTAAATGTAATGTCCACATAAATACAAGGAGGCTTAGGATGTAACTTTGACCTTTGATGGGATATAATCGTTGATTTAGCGAGGTGAGGCCAAGTATATGTTTGATGAAACGTTTGCAGAAAGAGAAGGGAGAAGAGAAGCAAAAGAGGAAACAAATATCTGAAAAAGCACTGTTTTCGCTGACTACTGTTAATTGCTTTCAAGGACACATATTGGTAATTGAACAGAAATTAAACCGGACGGTGACCCACGAAATTAAAAAATGAGGAATCCATCGAATGTGTAGCCGTAAATTGTTTTGCAAGTTGCTATGATATTTTTTTCTTGTAATTTAAAATACTCTAACAAATTTTGTAACAGTTCCAAACAAGAAAATAAAGGGCAGCTTTGCGGACCTTTTTATTTGGTGGTAATAAAAGGCAAATTAAAATCCAATACTTGGAAGGAAACCTAAATTCTGCTGTATTGAAGGAGACATAAAGGGAATAAAAACATATTATTTTGTTGCCGGAGAATCTCTGACTCCACCACAAGTGTAGTTGCTGAAATTTTCTTGAAGTTCTCAGTTTAGGTTTTATGAATCATATAATGAAATTGAGGAAAACACTGTTAGGATGAGGTTAGTGACTTTATTCCGTGAAGAGACAATATAAAAATAAAATAATAACCACCACCCCGATAGGTCCTGACCCTGCCCTAACGCCATTTGTTTGCGCTTGGTGAAACTGCATTCTCCCAAGTGATGGCAGTGTGGTCAGCGCTGCGCGCCATCTAGCCAGGAACAGGCGTATTAGGGGCTTTCTAGACTGAGTGGCCATTATGTCGTTATTTACGTGACTTCCAGTTTTCTCCACGACGTGGGTGGACGGCGAAAAGTGGGACTTTAGCTGGGAATTGAACCCAGGACCACGCTAACATGAGTCCAACGCTCTAACCACTAGACTATGGAGCCCCAAAGAGACAATATATACAATGAAAAGTGAGAAATATTGCTTGAAATTTAGAATGTAACCAGAAAGTTGTCTAATATTGCTAATTTTTTTAATTTGAATCGTGACCATGACTGATTTGACATAAAACTCTTTCTACCAATCATGTATTTGTTATATTTAACAGAAAAGAGGATGTCAGGAAAGCATATGTACTCATTATAAAGTGAGAAAAGTGATATTTAAAGTACATAGTTGAAGTACAAAATAGGATTTTTCTAAATAGTTAACACGAAATACAGTCGATTCTGTCTGTGCTGGAAAAGGAATCATTTGTTGGATTTTACCCAAAGACTATTTGTATTCGTAATAAGGAAAAAAAGCTGTCAAATTCTAGTCTATACAATCGATTGTTCTGGTTAT
>JAGDQP010000816.1:0-43894 GCA_022664845.1 Lepisma saccharinum
GTAGCTATATTAGCTATTCAAATTCACTCACTCGTGAACAGACGGAGGAGAATGCAGAATTTATTAAAGTACCAGTGGTTCGAGAAAACAAAAACTTTCATTCTTCTTTCTCTTTATAAACATGTATTACTTTTCAATTACTAAAGTTCAATTATAGTTACAATTTTTATTATAGTAAAATTTTAAAAACAATTGAAGTGTTAAATTATTTATATTTCAATATAATATGTTTGATGAGAATTAAATTCGTTTCAAAAGGTTTCTATAAAAATAATTAGTTACTATAATTTATTACCAAAATTGAAATTAACTTACATAATGTAATATTTAAATTACTTTTCTTGTATTGTCAATTATTCTATTCTTACTACATCTACCTTATCCTAGATTTTTAGTTACAGTATGAAATTGCCATAACACAAATTCAAAATTTTTAAAGATCTTTTCCTTTCTACTAGTTTGGCTAATTTTCATTCTCTACACATCAGGGATGCTCACCTCAGGTTTAGTGGGTCACTTGCTCTCTTAAAGATCTTTAATTACAAAACGAGTTGTAGTGTTTTATGGAGCAATCCAATATGGATTCTGCATCTTTGAAGATGTCCAATTATTTATATAGTTCCATATTTCTAATATGCCATTTGTAGGCATAAGAGCAACTTAATAACAAAAGAATGATTTTTGTTGCAACTAAATGGTGATTCCCAGATTGATTGGAGTAATACTTCAAAGTTCGATGTGAAAACTATTCAAATGCTAAAAGGTTTAAATTATATACTGAAATGTATAACTACATTTTAACTTTGAAGTTCATCGTATCTTGAGTTGCTAGATATGCATTCTTTTGCTTTAAGTTTCTCATATGAAATCTTAAATTTAAGATTATTGATTAATTGGCCAAACTTCTGAAAGGTTTAATGTGTTGAGATAATTAATTCTATAAAATGAAATACCTTCCGATTTCCATGGCAATTACTTCATTTATCTTCACTTGCAAAGTTTCCAAAATTGCTCTGTTTCGATTTCTATCTAAAATATAAACAGGAATATTAAAAATATTTGCTAAAGGAATACATGATTAGGGCATTTTAAATGCCACTTATAAGACCTGCATTCGAATGTTACGACAGAAAATAATCTAGATTTCAATTAATTTATATTTTGCTTATTAAATAGTGTTATCCTAAAACCTAAACAAATTCTGATTAATATATTTCTTTTCTGTCAACTTTGATTGAATCTAAGTCAAAAGTTTGGACTTCGCAACTCATCGACTGGTACAATGATGAAAACTTCTCTATCTCGTCATTGCGTATACCTTCATGACTTAAACTTGCACCATTAAAGTTATTGCAAGAAAAGATTGAATATAAAAGCTCATTATTCTCATTTTTATCTCGGTTTAAGACATTACAACTCTTGTTATGATGTCATAACTTTTCTTTTAAACAACTCAATTCAAAATAGTTGTAAAAACTCGCTCATTTAAAATACATCTCTTCCCCTTTCAGTAACAAATGTATTACAGAGAAGCCAGAGTGCCTTCGGCTTTAGGTGATCACTTCTGTTTCTCTGTTTCTCACATTTGAAATTTGAGGTGGATAATTTATTGCTGACATTACGCTGAATGAAAAGCATTTTGAATTTTAGTTTTGGCCTTTATGTATCTAAAGCTCAGGCTTGGATAGGGGAGGGGAAAGCATTCAGAAGGTATCAGCTAGGACCTATATTAAAGGCGCCATCATGGCATTTGCCTGGTGTGACTTGTAATGCTCTCTCCGGGAGAAAAGCTTACATAAGGCACAGGCGAGGCCACAATAATAACTTAGAGAACCGCTATCGGAGATGAAGTCAAGGCGGGTACCTACCCAACGGTGCCTTGCTTCAACATGTAAGATCTTACGAAGACATTATAAGCACTAGTCTTAGCACGAGAGGCATCCATGAAAAGAAGTCCGAAAAGAAGTGCCATAACGTAGAGAAGTTGGCGATTGCAGAAGGCTAAAAACACGAGAAAAGACAAAAAGGTGAAGAAACTTCGACGAGAAAACCTCGCACGGAAACGTAACTACTTAATATTTATATATCTTGATAAGGCGTAGTCAAAACACGTACGTGTGACGTAGACATTCATATACTCCCAAAAGGAGAAGAAATCTTAATAAAATATTCAGCAGCTTCCCAAATCTGCATCCTCAGAGCCCATGCTCATTGAAGCTATGCAGAAGAAGGAAGAGATGAACTTTAAGATAAACATGCACAGAAGAAAAGCAATCAAAGAATAGACGAGAAAATATTAATACGCTATTTTAGTAAACTACTGTAACAGAGTTACAATTCACGGGGGTTATCGAGCAGGCCGGCTAGTTCACAGCACATTCTGCCTCATTCTGTAACCATTCTCATTGCATTCATCAAAACTCACTTTCCGTAGCAGGTGAAAATAAAAGGCAACTTCAAACTATGTTCACCAGGCGGAACCCAGTCTCCGTCCCTGGGACAGTAGCCGAGACATTTACTTCGACAATGTAGAATAAGTTCCCCGGCAGAGTATCAGTGCACTCGCCCAAAACCAAAACTGCAACTTTACTCAAGTGTCCAGCACCAAACCTAGTTCTTCGAAAATCTAAACTACACATTCACCAACCGGTACCCGAGAAACTAAGAGACGGACCACCCCATTATTAGTCACTAAAATGTACAAGGCCAAATCGGCACGCGCAAGTTAAAACTGATCGCGGAATTTTGATAAAACTTAGATAATTTGACTATTCTCTGAACTTAGTTACGCATTTGAATGAAACATCCGAATCTAATCTCATTTTTAGCAACTTTACCATATGCATATGGAAAATATCACTTCGCGGACTGACATAACGGAAAGTTGAGAACCTTCAACCACAGCTATACCATTAATAAGAGTCAAATTATACTGGTAGGCTACCTCCTTCTTGAATGAAACCTTTAGACAAGGAATAACTAGTAAAATTGCATTTATCTTCGGAGTGTAAGCAAAAATGCGTTACGAAATAATTTGAGCACAGAATTTCAAAGGAAAAAATTCTTTCTCTGAAATATTAGAATCGCATATGGTTATGAATTTCAAACGTTCTGTTTTCTTTTCATATGCCAAATAAAAGTAAAAATTTACAGCAACGCTCTACGCCTCGCCGGAGCAGAAATTCCTCACACAATATTAGAAAGAAAAATGAAATGTTCTTTTCAAAATCTAGGTTTTTGTATTCTATAATTTAGTCAAGCCAGGACAAAATTTTCTACTTAAAAATTGCAATATTTCATTCATAGAAAACAATTGAATACCAACAGCATTGCTGAGCAGAATTTAGTGCGGTATTCCAAAATAAGTTAATTAGTATGCATTTACAACTTCAGAACTAATGCAACGTAACCGCAAAATTTTAATAGCAAACATAGAAAACATATAGGTTGAGTTAGGTTATATCACAAAACAATTTTAACCCATATATTGGCTTACGCTGAGGTGGCATAACAAAAGAGATTCGAACTATTCTACCGGAAAACATTGCATTACGTACGATCGAAAAGCTAAATATCTAAACGGTAAATGGCGAAAATTTCTAACGTAAAATTTAATGCAAGAAAGCCACACCAATTTCCAGACAGGCGATCAGAATTCTGGGTCAGAATAGAACGCGCACTTCTAAACATAACGCAAACAAACAGAGTGCAAGGTGAGAATTCTAAATTTTTAAACATGGTTAAAATTTATAGTATTTTTACATACTATAAATTTATGATCAAAATTTATTGTGAATCAGATCTGGATTTTTGAGAGGAGGAATTTTGAGATATTAACCACTACATACGTGCAGTCAGGGTAACTGACCCCTAGCCAGCGAAATTACACAGCCATATTCTTAGCACTCACTTCACCACAAGAAAACCACACAAACTGCATGCTGAAGATCCACGTTACTTAGCCACACACACTCACTAAAAGGGGTTCCAGAACCCACAATGAAATTATATTTTAGATAGAAAAACCACTACCACTACACTGAAATCACACAAGAACGAAGAAAACAGTTTCACACACTGAGACTCCTTAAAAAACACCATTTAGAACCACCTTCTCCACTTCCATTGAAGTCATGAGTACAGCATACACCGCTACCATATCCGCCATAAATCTACTATTTTTTCGCCATTCCTTGCTGCAGACCAGTATATCAGCTACATTTGTTATTTCAAGAATGCAGAGGATGCTACGCTAAATTATGGTAATTAATAAATTAGGTTGCATGATATTTCTAACTTTATATGTACCTGTGTATGCAGACGTTACTAAACTGACTCGATCGACCGCTAGGCAATCAGAAGCGGATAGTACTTGATGGGTCTAGCATTACTAGAGCATTAAGTTCACACAGTGTACCATCCCGTCGCCAATAATTTTTAGGTAAATGACACTATGACTCCTTGGTGTAATTTACTACACATCTTTTGGAACATAGTGTTCTATCATCAAGTGCTAATTCGGTTACAAAGCAAATGGTGTATATCTTCATGAAGAATGTACTCATATCTACAACACTATGTAAAACACTCAATTTTTAAAAAACATGACATAGCTCAGTTTACCTTAGAGTTACAGCATCCACTTGATATGATATCTGTTAGGTTCTGATGCAGGCAACATGTTTTAATTTGATAAATAGCAATGACCTAGGATGTTCTGGCAGATTTCACAGTAATTTTGATGGAGAACTCTATAGAGACTACCAACGTACCAAAAACCCCGAATCACTTAGACTTCATCGACAACTACTACAAACAATGCACAACTACTTGAAGGGTTATAAACTAAGGCAGTGGATCAAATCATGTAACTCTCTAGCAAACAATTAACACCCCACAATATTCTGAAAGCTTTTAAGATTATTAACATAACAATACTCAAAACCGACTTATTCCTTACTGCACCAAGACCATGCACTTCACACCAACAAAGAAAGACATATTCATTTGCAGAACATTTACAAGAAATATTTATTCCCAAAAAACCTCTTCTACAATCCATTCCGACGTCACCCTGCCTATCGTATCAACTTGTCCTCCAATCATTTAATACCAAATACACACTACATCTTTCCCGACCATCTCTTAACACTTCCCATTACACCAGAAGAAATAACATATGCCATCAAAAAGAAACATCACTCAACACCTAGAAGTGACAAAATCACATATCGTCACCTTAAAGAATTACCAATGATCCTTATGCATCTCCTCGCTCCAATATGCACATTCATCCTTCGTACCGGCTTCATTCCTTCCGAATGGAAAACCTCCAAAACCCTTAATTCCAAAAAAACTTCCTGACGCAGTTGCCTCTTACCGCCACTATAACTTACCCCAGCCCTCAATGAAACCCTTGAAAAACTCCTCGTCTTCCGCCTTCACAAGCACCTAGAAACTCACAACCTTCTGTCAATACACATACCCGTATTCCAGCCTAACTTCAGCATAACAGACCAACTACTCCGTTTGACCAATCAAATCACCGTTCACTTCAATAAATGCCTTCCCTCATATCTTACACATTTTACCTCGAAAAAGCATTCGATAAGGTCTGGCACCGTGCTTTGATCTCTAAATTACAGTTCTTTCACCTCCATATAACTACCTGCATTTCATCCTCAACTTCATTTCAAATCGTCACACCTACATTAATATCAACACTAGTCTCTCCCACCCCATATTCCTACATTGCACTGATTCATAGGTATTAGCATTATCCCCTCTTCTCTACATTCATTTCGGTGCCTCACCTCTTCCTCAAAATATTCAGATATTCCAATATGGATACGGTACCTCTTTCCTATCTCAAAGCTGTCCATCCAACCATCCAACATATCAACAGAACCATGAATGAGGCCATCCACATATTTACCACATGGTGTAGTAAGTGGGAACTCAAAAAAACTCACACTAAAATCAGGTCATTATATTCTTGCCACCAAAACGAATATCCAGAGTTCAACGTAACCCTGCTCAACTCGACCTCATTGTATAGACCAATACATCAAACCCATCAACAGAGAAACATATCTAGAAATAATTTACGAGCATCATCTCACCTGGCGACCACATCTACAAACAATGATCCTCAAAGCAAAAAATATACTAAATCTACTAAAACGTTTAACCGGAACCACCTGAGGCCTAAAACAGATCAATATCATAAACAGATATATATATATTTACTACGTCCGGTACTAACTTATGGATTTACTGCTTGGATCAACGCACCACATCAAATATATAAAAACACTTCAAGTATTAGAACGACACGCTATTCGTTTCGCAAATATAGAATTAAGCTCTCTACTCACACATAAGAACTTTATGACAGAATTACTTGTCCACACTTAAACTTTCATCTATAGACAATCCGTGAGAAATATATAAACAAACGCTACAATACCCAGCACCCAATTCTCACAGAATAATAAACACTCAACGGACTTGCAAGTGTTCAAACAACAATATTAATTCTACTCACAATTTTCATTACACATTACCCCTGACGAGACCCGACGAAGCCCAAATCGAACAACTTTGCACACCACATCTTCCTGATTATCTTTCACCCTCCCATATTGCACAGTGATCATTTAGAACGCAAGGGCTCATCTGTCCTCATCACGGTCAAGAGTATCCCCTAGGCCAAAAGATATTAAAACATTAGTCCAAAAATGTGTTCACTTGTTTTGGCGTTTAATGTTCCTCACATCCCTCATCACATTAAGAAACTAACCAAAAATATGAGAAAAACTTCTGATGTCCTTATTATGATTAAAATAAAAAAATAATAAATTTTACGGATAATATTCAACCACACAGACCACCCACCTTATCCATGCTACTCCTATACCTCCATACATCCCTTTCCGAAAAGTGGGTGTTTCCGTTTGAGCCTAGATAGCTTAGCTAGCATAAAAAAAATGGCATTACAGAATTACCTAGTAATTCGATGCAGCTTTTTCTTTAAGAGTTGCCCATAGTTTCCAAAATGTTGAATACCTTCCTGATCCATAAACTATGTGCTCTCTTTGCTGCTTTTGTAGGAGTTTAGTAGACTAGTCTGGTCTAGCCAAGGACCCACTTTTGTTTACAATTGTTGAAAGATTGTGTGCATCCTGGGTGGCTATCCTAATGGGTCGCCCGCCTGTCTGAACACTGACATTGACGTTACATAGATCATCATTGTGTTCCTATTAATACTTTTCGTAGCCCTTGGAATGCAGTCACTATCACCACTCATCAAAATGATCAACAAGAGCCATCATTCAGGACGTCACTCATTACCACCGTCCCATAACCACCAGCCTATCAAGATCCACCGCAATACTCATCATCATCAAACAGAACAACTGAATTTTCCTTCAAATACTAGATCGAGACACACTACACCTGTTTCGCCACCACTAAAAAAGACGCACACACTCGGTGACTCTGACTCTGAATATGAATCAATGGACCTTGCCGATCACACCATTTAATCAGATCAACAATCAACATTCTCAATACATTTATTTCTACTGACAGACTCTGATAATAAATTTCAAACACACAAACTGCTTCTCAATCAGTTTGTGAAATATATTCCTCGTGAAACTATATCTCATTTAATGCCCACTAAAGAACTGAATCATAGTAAAGGCCACAGATCCTTCACTAACAAGCAAAATACGTAATAAACACAATTTTGAGATAATCGGCACCACTGCGAAACTAACACGAGTGGAAAACAGGCTTCTGAAAGATATACCACAACCAATCCGAACGCCGATGTTATCTTTAGTAATTCGTGGTGTAAATCCAGCAATCACAGACGAGGAAGCTGAACAAGAACTAAAGACCGGGGAACATACCGTAACAAAATGTATTCGCATCAAGACAAAAGCAGTTATTCCAAGCTACATGATCCGTGTGTTTACCAATCACCAAGAGACTATCAATGATCTATTACAGATAGGAGCCTGCAGATACAGAAGATATTACAGAGTCGAACCCTTTCATTCTCCACCACCATCTACCTATAATATGTGAGTGCTGCCAACTTTACAATTCCGTCGTTACCTCAGCCTGTCCTAACAATCCCTTATGTGCTTATTGTACTGTTTCCCAACATACAAAAGATTGAAATAACCTTCAACATCCTCCAAAATGTAACACCTGTGGCGACAAACACTTAACTTTAAGTTACAAATGAAAATGCCAACCTCAACCAAACTCTGAAAATCTTGGAGTTGTACGAATCCCAGAACCGAGCCCACAGACTCCACCCATAACGTCAACCTCATAACTTATCACCATAGAACAATTCCTAACATTCTTCACTGTTGTACTACAAAACCTCTATCCCTTTCAACGTCATAAAATACTGAACCACCTTCAATTTACTGCTCGCACTATCCTAAATTCCTATCTCCTAGCAACCTACTCTGATCCGTATGTTCTTGCCCATACAAACACTCTTGAAACCGCAGTTTAGATAGAATTTGATTTTTTATTGGTTTTAGGCATCTAAAGGTCAGGCCGGAATAGGGGAAGAGAAAGGATTCAGCAAGGTAAAGGCCAGGGCCTATGTTTAAGGTGCTATCCCGGTATTTGCCTGGTGTGGCTGAGGAAAAACTTAAAAAATCTCAGTCAGAGTAGTTTAAACAGTCTTAGGCTTCATGGATATTTGCTCATTTATCATACTATTAAGCACTTACATTAGCAGCACAGTAATCATCAATGTACTACCAGAGCAATGTACTACCGGTTTTATATTAACCCAGAGTAGCCGCTGGGCAAGAAGACATATTCATCTGTCTGTATTCAATGTTTGTGCCGTGGTAATACACATCATGCTCGTCTCTCTTTCACCTCATCATCTGATCCGCTAAAAAGACTATAAGCAAGCTTATAGTGTCAACATTAAAATTGAATATTTATAAAATAAGATATAACAAAGTAATAAATGAAACATCCCTTAGACTACTTCACCTTCCAAAATATCTCCCTTATCCTAAATCCTATTCACGAAATAAGGGGTGCTACTCAGTTATCGACTTGTAAAAGAAATGACAGCGGAATGAGAATCCCATGTACTTCTCAGTATTTAATTAAATCATATTTTAATTTTTATTCCAGTTTTATCATTTGATGTTTCTAGCGCTGCTGGAGTGTAATACTCTTGGTCAATCGTTTTTACCAAGAATAGTCCCGTCAAGCGCAGTACATAAACCCTTGATTAGGATCCGTGTGACACGACGACAACATTTATTCTACGATGAATCTTAGCCATTACAGTATTTTAGTACCAGAGTGGAAAGCAAGAATACTGCAATAGGGCAAGATGCTATGAAATAAATCCATAACATTTTTGCTTTTTACGCTAACATTTTAGCATAAGTGTTGTGTCACACTGGCCTATCCTTTGGCATAGATACAAAGTCACTTCGAGCTGAAGAAAATAAATAATGACGTTTATTCCCTATTATTTAATATTTACTCTCCAGAATAACATTAAGTAAAACTATATGAGCTTAGGTGAAGCTCGACTCAGTTTAATACGATCATCTTTTTACAAACTCACTCTCTTATATTCAAGAACTTAATGTAATCACATGAAGCTACAAAATACAGATCAAGTGTGTTACCATAGCTAATTTCCTCGCCCTGTGTCCTTAACAGAGTTTCTAGATTTAGAAATATTTCATGGTTTTGGTCAGA
This sequence comes from Lepisma saccharinum, assembly GCA_022664845.1. Taxonomy (NCBI): domain Eukaryota; kingdom Metazoa; phylum Arthropoda; class Insecta; order Zygentoma; family Lepismatidae; genus Lepisma; species Lepisma saccharinum. The sequence continues at coordinate 9,769 of JAGDQP010000816.1, forward strand.
AAAATTGCTGAGTGATATGTCTATGCCTCCAATGGAATCCTTCAAAGATACGAGATTCTTAGATATGTTCTTTTCAAGATTCTGCAAAGTAAACATGTTGTAATTAGAACTCGAGAAACATCAGAGAAAATCAAATTGAATTTTTAAGTATTGAAAGAACGCAATTTCAGTTTCATGAGTAAAGCATTCACATTGCTGAACATTGGTATAGTCGAAATTCGTATATACGTTTGCGTCGTTGAGTTTTCATTCATTATGTGTAGAGTGGATTGAGGGAAGATGCCCAACGGGATAACATGCCTAGAGTAATTCCATAACTATGACTCTAGAGGAAAAATTTGTATGGTGTGAAGAAACTAGCCAGTATGCTCTTTAACGGACTGTAGTGATTGTTGCGTAATCTGTCACATGGGAACGAAGGTGTCACGTCCTTTGAAAATAACATTATCTATTTTATACCCTAAGAATAATTTCCTCTAGTCGGTAAAGAGTTCAGGATCGGACTAAATTCCATGACAGAGTAGAAAATGCACTCGAGCATTGTACTTTTAACTGTCAAGTACTTGCTTAGGCTTTATCGCAAAGAAGCTATGTGATATGGCGAGACACAGGAAAAGTGGCGTCTTACCAAGAAGGTGCCACGGAAGAACACAAACGTGTTTTGAACGTTGATTTTTGTTTATTTGGGCATTGATAACCGTTATCGCCTAAAAGAGCTAAGTTTAATTTTAAACCATATTTCAACAAAAACTTCTTAATATCGTTGATAAGACGTTAATACGATGTGTATTCAATTGTGGTAAAGGTTTCATGTCATGGAATTCTTTCTAATTTTATTAAATAGAAAATATAATTAGAAGCTAATTGAATACCATTAAACAATGCAATATATTACGTTTGATATATGTCTTTTTAAGTTAATTGTATACAAATTATACTTAAAAGCAAATGGAATGAAATTTACTACGTTTATCATGTTCTCATTTGTATGTTGACAACGGGTTAAATTTAAACTATACTTCAATGAAGATATAATTTCGTTGATCGTACGTTAATGTGACTTGTTTTCAACTTTCATTTCCAACTATGGCATAGATTTCGTTTAATATGTGCCCTTCTAAAGCGGCATATGACACTTATTGAGAAATACAAATTTAATAGTATATTTTTTTAAAACGTACGAAATACTTTCACCGTCTTGAGAATGAAATTTTGCCGCTGAATAAATAATTGCTCAGATGGTTACATTTTAGAAACGTTTATTAGTGTTGTTTTAGTGGTATCTTTATTGACGTTTTCAACTATATTTCACAGTTAATTAAACGGCTCATTAACGTTTCGATAATATGTTTGTTATTAGAAAACCTATTAGAAAACGTGTTATTAGAAAAACAAAAGAAATAGAGAATGCAAGGAACAATAATCAAATTTCATGTGGAAGCAAATAATAAAATGGATAGAAGTTTTTCAACCCATGCGGTTTTTGTTTATGTTTGCTCTGCTTTTAAATCTTATAAAATTCAGACTCTTAATATTATCTTAAATCACATTAAGTTGCCATATTCATAAAAGAAGATCTTATGGGGGTTGCTTTACGACAGTATAAAGGCTTTCATCGTTTTGGTGGAGAAATTCATCAGGAAACAGATTAATACCGATATTCCTTAGGGATCGGTTCACTCCTCCATATTATTTAATATTTACTCGCCAGATACCGAAAAAATAGTTTCATTTATCAAAACAATAATTATATGTTACAATTTATAACTTTAATATAATAGAATATGAATAAATAGTATCTAACAAAAAACTTTACAAATATAAAATAACAACTTATCATAAACACTTTAATATAATCTTACATAAATAAAACTATCAAATCTAGTTTTACCAACCTGGTGAGAAGGAGAGCTTCATGATCCTGATGTTAATGCAAACATCATAACACAAAGAAACAACAAAGCATAATAATATAAATAATTAAATGGAATTTACTGCTCGTACAATATATATAAGAAAGATCGTAGAAAACAATTGCTCCCTGGAATTGTTTGTTGATTTAAGTTATCTTATGGAGAATAACAAAGATTTCTGTAAACCCATATTTTGTGTTTTTGTATTTGAAGTTACTAGACAATATGGAAAATAGCTTGGTATATAATAAATGATTATAGCAGTAAATATATTAAATGTATTTGATATATAAATGTCACTTAATGAGAATGCAGAATCGTAGTTAGACTTCCACTAACAATATATTAGGTTGTAGTTGTTATCAATCTTTAACAAATGCCCTAAAAAGGTAATGTCTCATAGTAATATTTTAGGGTGGAACATGTTGACTCATAAATAAATTCTTCATTTATAAATTAATTTCTAATTACAACAATTGTGGTGATATATCGAAAATGATTAGATTCCTTTTTTAATTCTCATGGAGTACTTTCATGCTATGTTTCTCATGGAGTACTTTCATGCTGTGTTAAAGAAAAAGATTAGATAAACTAAAAGATTCAAAAAGCTTTGCTACTTAATTAACAGGTTAACATAGATTTTTAGGAGGACATTTTACTAGCGAAGGCACCTAGAAAAGAGGCAAAACTAGGCAGCGCTCTCTGAAACATTCGATGGTCCGTTCTTGTTCCTGTATGCGTGATCACAGGTTCAATTCCTGCCGGGGTTTATTGAACCCAGGAATTCGCAGTCCACTTGACCAAAAACTGTAGGTCATGTCTCTAGAAGCTCAGCAGCTTCCTTAGGACGTTAACAACCATTCCATCAATCCATAGTTCCCGTAGGGACATATCCAAAGAAGAACATCTACATAGAACAGTAGTTTGAAAGATCTGAATCAATATGCATTTTGCACCCAGTGTGCGTAAACCATTACTATTATTCAGGACAGGCGTAAGCCATAGTGCTGCTGCCGCCCATAAAATTCATTTTATCCGTATGCATTACAATTACAAAAGAATAGAACAGGCTAAGCAACGTGAAAAAGAAACGACTAGGTTAGAAAACTAGTGTATTAAAAAGACATAACGGAAGCAGTGGAAATAGTCATACTTTGTGAAAGTGTACCTTAAGGGTACATATAGTTAACAATAATGGAATCGGAGTAGATAGCCGGTATTCTCCAAAACAGAGCGCTTCAAGGAAAAGCATCTTCTTGAATGAAGAACACTTGACACAGTATAAAGACACACTCCGTACAGTTACTCACTTCAAACTGCACGGCAAATTTCCCCGAGTTTACTTATTTTATAATTTTAAAAATAATAACGAAATCAGCAAAATGCGTATTAAATGAGTCCACTGAATCGAAAACAGAACAGATTAAGCGAACTGGATAGCAGATTAGATTCCTTATTCTTTTGAAATATTTGAGTCTTCTATTTGAATTCGGAGGTTGTACTGTAGCGATTTCATAAACGAATCGATTGGCTAAATGATATAAGCATTCCTGTTGAATAAATTTGGTAAAATGCGGAGGTAAGTTCTCAACTCGTATAGATTTGCCTTACTACATTCACCTGCTTACTGTAGCCTGATCTCTCAATGGAGCACTAATAAGTGAAAATAATGAGTAAATACGAGTATCGCCAGCTGTTCTGTTGCATAGCATTCGTTCATCTATACGTGTGTGCTTCCGAGAAAACTTCTGTTATGAATCGACCCATTAACTATCTGCAAGTCGCGTGGAACAGAAGAAACTAGTATTGCCGGGTCTATGTCAAAACGCCCACTGGTCAGATCGCCCACTTCTGAAAATGGTCTGAACGCCCACAGAAACGGTCAGAACACGCAAATTCAGAAATGGTCAGAGCACCCACCGGTCAGAACGCCCACTCGTAAAAATGGCAACAACGTTGGATCTTTGTCAGAATGCCCACTGAACAGATTCCCCACTTTTGAAAATGGTCAGAACGTCCACACAAACGGTCAGATCGCTCATCAAAACGACAAAACACGCAAATTCAGAAATAGTCAGAGCGCTCCCGGTCAGAACGCCCACCGAAATTCGAAAATAAGTCTTAAAATGAATTTAAGTAAAACGAAAATAATGTGCAATCAACATGCTGCAAAGAAGGAAATACTGATTCACGGAGAGACAATAGGTCCAGTTAATAAGTATGTTTAACCAGACCACCTCAAATCAACGTATGCTAAGTTGACGGATGAAATAAATAGAAAATGCGAAATGGGGTGGAGATCGCTTGAAAGATAATATTTTATTTTCAAAAGCAAACTACCAATGTGTCTCAAGAGTGAAGTTTATAATCAGTGTCTCTTACCTGTGATGATGTACGGCTCTGAAACTTGGACATTGAATGCGCAACGACTCAAAGATAAAGACTCACACAAAGAGTTATGATGAGATGCATGATAGGAACAACTATGAACGACTAATGTATTACATTGGATTCCCAGAGAAGAGAAAACGACCGAGACGACGTCCAAATGCAAGATGGGTAGATGAAATTAAACTTTTTTCAGGAGCTACATTGATGAGGATTGCAGCTGAGCGAGATATGTGGAAAGAAAAGGGGAATGCCTTTTTCCAGCAGTGGATAGAAAACGGCTGAATATGATAATGGTTCCTTAAATTACGCTTCATATGTGCAATTCCAAGTTAATTCAATAAAAATTGTACTTAAAGTTAATAGAATGAAATTAACTACATTCATCATGTTTTCATTTGCACGTTGAAAACAGCTGGTTTTAAATTATATTTCAACGATTATTTTATTTCGTTCATATTGCTTTAATGTGACGTGTTTTCAAGTTCCCTTTTCTACTATGATATATATTTCGCTTATGATGCGTTTTTCTAAGGCGATATATTACACTTATTGAGAAATGCAAATTTAATATTAGGGTCAAAATAATTTTACCGTTTTTAGAATTAAATTTCACCGTTGTGTCCATGATTGTTCTGATAGCCACATTTTTAGAATCGTTTATTAGTGTTTGTTGTAATGGTATTTTCATTTATTTCGCCTTATTTACTATGGCGGGGTTATGGTCGGTATACTTTCTTTCCACTCAAACATAAATATACATACCAAGCTATTATTGTTATGAGTTCACATAATATAAGAACATAATAACACATAGCAGTTAATTATACTTAGGAAAAGAAACACACGTGAACGCAACATTATCGTATAAATAGTATACTCGCTGCTGTAGATTGGTGGTAGCTTATGCGCACAGCACCCGACTGGACTCCGACTCACTTGTTTAAGAGTGGTTGTTCTGACTGGTAGACTTTGTGAACGTTTTCATGAGCTATTTCCATTATGTTTGTTCAATTTCGATTTAATATAAGTATTAAACTGCAAAGAATTAAAGTATTAACTGTGTACCTTGGTATGGTTTGTATTTTCTAGCCTGTGGGGATCCTGATCATTTTGGTGGGCGTTCTTACCCTTTTTAAAGTGGGCGTTCTGACCGTTTTCAAGGGTGGGCGTTCTGACCGTTACGGTGGACGTTCATGCCATTTTCACAAGTGGGCGATCTGCCCAGTGGGCGTTCTGACCGATTATGCATTTGGGCGTTCTGACCGTTTCGTGCACGTTGTTCCCATTTCTGTGACTGGGCGTTCTGATCGGTGGGCGCTCTGACCATTTCTGAATTTACTTGTTTTGCCGTTTTGGTGGGCGATCTGACCATTTCTGTGGGTGATCTGACCAGTGGATCATCTGACATAGTCCCGTATCGCCAGCTGTTATGTTACATGGCATTCGTCCTTCTATATATGTGTGCTCAAGGTAGGGTTGTCAAAAATATCGATATACCGAAATCGGTATCTGTATTTTCGAATATTGAAAATTCGATATTACCCATATGAAAATAGGGATATTCCAAAATACCGAAAATACCGAAATATCGAATATACTGATATACCGAACAGTAGTAATAAACTGAACGATATCGGAGTATTGAAATACCGAATTCTTCTGAAATTCTAATAAAATAGACACTAATGTAAAGAGGAAGTAGCATGGCAAAACTAAAACCAGGTATTCTGGTGACCCGGTCTCACCCGGGCATAGGTGATCCGGTCTAAAACTTGACCCGATTGACCCCGTCTGAAAACTTACTACGAACTCCAATTTCGTATTTCTCATGCTCTGGGGATAATATCTCCAATACTGTTCACCCCTGAAAGAACTGTTCAAACGCGAGGAAATAATTAAATGTTCTACTTTGTCCTCCTGGTGACAAGTCCGAAAGTGGGTCACCTGGTCAGGTAGGTCACAAGCACAGATCCGGTACAAAACTTAACCCGTTATAGTTCCTGTATTGTCCAATAACCACAATCATTCTAACGTTGATTGGAGAGCCAAAATATGATGTCAAACAACTTCATGAACCCTTAGGACCGATTGTAAAGACGGAGTTTAGACTTAGTCTAACTGTAAGATGGCTTAAAAATCATTTGGAATGCACCAGTTTAGTATAAAACTATGGTCTAACCTTATTTATAAGCATTGAATTTGAATTTATTTTAAGGTATTTGAGGTCAGATAGATGAAGATGGGAGAATTGATGGAATTAAGCAAGTGGAAGGAAGCGGAAGAACCCTGAGAAAACCCACGACACGGTATCTGTTCACCACAAAACCAAAATAGCACGAGCAGGGTTTGAACCGACGAACCCAAGCGCCAGAGATGAGCGCTCTAACCATTGAGCCACCGCGGCTCGCTCTAATAATTTACTGTTTCACCCTTCCCTGATGATGAAAACAGGGGCTTCGCCCACTTCATGTGGAGTCTATTAACAAAGAATTGCGCAGCGGCAGTTCTGAGGATGGGGTAGAATGTAGTTCCGAAAATGCATTTCAGCAACATTTTCATGTAATGCGAAAACTGGTGAGTAGGAATGGGCAAATTCGGAATAAAAAAGGATCCGCAGATCGAAACCTGGATCCGGATCCGAAACTCGTATCCGGATATCCGAAACTCATATCTTCGAGGTTTCGGATATCCGGTACAATGGATTCGTGCGATTTCCATCGCAGATTCATACATCCACCATTCGGACTTCGTTATTATGATGCGATGACGAGATGGTAAATCATGAAAGGCTCTGGCCAATACCTTCTTTATCCTCTGTCAACCTCATCCCGGCCTGAGACAAAAATTACAGAAGGCCATAAATACGATCAATTTAATTCAATGTATCTGAAACTTGAAAAAATATATTTACTATAGATAGCTGTATTTGTTTTCTAGAGATAGATTGTTATTGTTTTCTTGTCCAAAGGTTGTTAATAGTAACACAATTTTTCAACGTCCTTTAATTTTTCTCAAAGCAACTGGATTTCGGAAAGGAGTTTCATCCTTTTACATCCCTGCACGCTTAAAAGTAAAGGGAGAGTACATTTTTTTGTTATTTTCTTCTAACAACGAAATGTTTACTGCGTAGTGACCGAACAATTACGTCACAGGGCAAAGGGTAGGAACATGTGTGAGTACACTTGGCATTAGTGATGGAGGAGGGCGGGGTTAGTGGAGACAAAAGGTGCTATCTATTTTTTCCTTTGTACCTTATACGTTATCCTGTTTGCACCTGGTCATTACCAAGTGACCTATTAACTCTCGACCGGTGCCAAGCCGCCATAGTTCAGTGGTAGAGCGTTGGCATAGCATTCGGGAGGTCGTGGGTTCGACCCCAACGGCCGATATCCTGACTGAGGTCTTTCCAGGCATCAGGCAAATGATGGGATGGCATCTTCAATATAGGTCCTGAACGACACCTACCCGAGTCCCCCCCCCATCTCGGCCTGATCATTAGATATCTAAGGCCATAAATAGAATTAAAAATTCAAGTTCAAACACTTGGCCAGTGAAAACTAAAATTCTAATATATTTTAAGCTTTTAAGTATATTCGCATTCTGATATAGCCATTTGAAGATCGTGGAACTTCAGAAAACTTGTTTTATAAGAAAAAATACTCGTGTATGAATTTCAACCTATAAATGACTTGTTACCCTAATCAGTGGTGTGTTTCAAAAACATCTATTTACCTAATCATCTGTTGCGTAGTGTCGGCTGTTAAGTTTGAAGTGGAGAAGATTGACTCCCCTCAATTTTAAGCCGAGTTCGTATGATGAGGAAAATGTTAAAATGTGAATAACTTAGAATGTAGATTTTATGCATGCAAAGCATTCCATTTTCTTACAGAGATCTATGTAGTAAGGTAGGGGGTCCGAATATGGCCCACCTTAATTTTGTTGATTTTTCACGAAGAAAAGCTATTTATCTGTGCGAATCGACTGAACCATCAAGTTGGGAGACTATTTGGACCAATGAAAAAAAAATCTGCTTCCTAGAAATGACATATAAAAATGTAATAAATCGAAAACAAAAATGTTGCCAGTGGGTCATATTGGGAACATGGTGTTCCCAATATGGCACGCCATAGATAATAAAAGTGTATGACAAAAGTGATATGTAATATTTCGGTATTACTCATATATGCTACATACTGAGAGATATACTACATTATAAGCATACATAATTTATATGGCATTGCGAAACCAAGAATATTGTATTAATACAAAATGCCAAAATGCGTGAAAAACAAGTGAATGTACAATAAGAAAGAATATGTGTAAATAAGAACAAGTGTAACACAAACGAAGAAGTTTATAACATCACGTCTCACATGAGGGGCAAAGAAATGGTCCGTGATATTTAGCTATGATTCCAACACACTCTTTATGAATGTATTTGCGTTATGACACGCAAAGGTGTATGTCTGCCACCTTGTCTGCCTGACAAAGGTAACAAAACCAAGTTTCACAAGACTTGGAGCAACTCAGTGTCGTTTTTTCAGGACTATTGAAAGCAGTTGGTAAAATTCCGGTCGTTTTAAACGTGATGACACTTGCTTTGTTTTGGTTTTAACCTTATTATTTGTATTGCAATTATAGCTTCCTTATTACCTGGCACTATCTTCGTTTTAATTACTAAACATGATGATGATGAGTGTTCAGTACAAACATTTCAAATACCCAATTCTTTCATTTTATACAGTTCTGACTGCATTTGTCCAATATGGCGGGCTTTACTTTTTCTGGCACCTGCTAGTTACACAATGCAATACAATGCGTCACACACTTTTTTTGTTCACGTATGCCCACATAGCTATATTATCCATGCAATATATACCGATTAGGTTTCCAATAATAGATACTGAAACGAAACATTACTTGCTTTGCTAAAATGACAGCAAAATAATTTCTTGTTCAAAATGCCACTTTGACTGGAGCTCCTTCCGCTCACGCCACTCGAAAACAATTGAGTCGCGCAAAAATCTTTCTCTTGTCATGAGGATGTAATTTACGGTGGCATCTAGTAGAGCCAACGGAAAGCTGTAGAGATCTGGGGTGTGGGCCATATTGGTTGCCCGAGCCATAATCGGTACTCTTACCTTATTTAGTGTAAATATGCAAGAAGAAAGGAAACGGAAGTGAGTAAGCACGAAAAGGAGAAATATAGACGGAGATATGCCATGCTTTGAGAAATTGTGTCCTGGCGCCGTAAGGGCTGACACACACCACTGAATCTATCTCACTGATTATAAGGGGCTTCGGTGGCTCAGAGGTAGAGTGCCTGATGGATGAGGTCCGCGGTTCGATCCCGGCTCGTGCGATTTGGTTTTTCCTATGGACAAGTATCATGTTCGTTGGATATCTCGGAATTATCCCGTTTCCTTCTACTTCCTTCATTCCGTCAACTCTCTCATATTCATCCAAATAGACTCAGTCAAAGTTGCCTAAAGATCTTAAAATAATTTGAAATTCAATGCTTATAAATTAACACTAACGCCGATTGCAAAGACGTGCACCATAGTTTTAGGCTAGTCTGTTGCATTCCAAATTGATGTTGAAGCCTAGGCCATCTTAGGTTAAGTCTAAACTGCGTCTTCGCAATCAGTCCTAAGTGTTCAGAAATTTGTTTGACATCAAATTTTGGCTCTCCAATCAACACTATAGAAAGATTCTTCTTATAACACAGTACAGAATTTGCAACGGGTTAAGTTTTGTACCAGGTCTATGTTTGGGACCCGCCTGACCCGGTGACCCGCTTTCGGTGTCTTCACCAGGAGGACAAAGTAGAGCATTTAATTATTTCCTTGCGTTTGAACAGTTTCTTTCAGGGGTGAGAGGTACCGGACGTGTTATCTCCAGAAAACGAGAAATACGAAACTGCAGTTCATTAAGTTCTCAGACTTGATCAATCGGGTCAAGGTTTAGACCGGGTCACCAAAACACCTGGTTTCAGCTTTGGCATGCTACTTCCTCTAGATATTAGTATCCATTTTATTAGAATTTCAGATGAATTCAGTATTTCAATAGTCTGACACCGTTCAGTTTATTACTACTGTTCGGTATATCGATATTTCGGTATATTTGATATTTAGGTATTTTCGGTATATCCATAACTGTCGGTATCCAAAACATACCGAAAGTCGGTATGAAAATCTTAATACCGAACACCCATAGCTCAAGGTTCTGTTCGTTCTTGTCGACAAAGTAAAGCATCGAATGGGCCGAATCACGCATCTTACCTCCGCCCCCATTCTGATTCTGCTTCCTGGTTATAGAAACATGCACTTTTAAACCAAAGGATCTCTCAAGTTTCTCTTTTAGACTCCTCCCATATTAGCAAAAGTCGACTTTTGCTTGTGGGGTGGTTTGTCCGAGATGTTGGAACGCTCGCTTTCCATGTGTTTGAAAAGCGAATGAAGGCTTGTGGGGACTCTTGAACGGAATATTTTAGCCCTAGTCTACAGAAAGTAGAAGGTTCCGTCTTCAGAACATCATCACTAACTTTTGCTGATTAATAATAATTAAATGAATGAATGTAGTTACTTCTTGTCAAACAGTGGATAAAAGTGAGTTTATTTTAGCAGTATCTAAGATTGTCGGTTTGTCTGATTCGTCTGTCTCTATGTAGAAATATAATCTTAAGCAACACCTGTTAACACGTTCCTGCTAACCTATAAACGCGGCCATTGTTTTGGCGAAAATTCTAGACATTTACTTTCAAGGCCCTGGTCCCAATCATAGTACCGTCGTAAATTATATCTTGTTCGAAAGCTGATGGAACACAAATTTCAACAAGGTAAATTTTGTAACATTCCCCGTCTATACGTAGTAGTTGTAGAAGAGGAAGAACAAAAATTAAAAATCTAGTTTTAAAAAAAATCGTGTCACGCTGGCAACACAGTAAATTATCGTACGTGCAGTAAAAGACCATACCGTGCAAGCTAGATATTGGTGACAATAAAAAAGTGACGAAGCCATTGGTGCTATAGGTAGTGAGATAAAATTTCGAAACCACATAACTCCGCAGTACATCCTTTATATAGCAATAGAAGGTCTATCGTAGACCTTCACGAAGAAGGCCCTAGTGTCCCTCCTATTTATCACAAAGTTATGATTCATGCCACGTTGGAAAGCAGTTGATAATTGGATCTACAAAAATTTGTGTGAAGAGATTATGTGAGCTGTTATCACAAGAGCTTAATTCGTAAGACTAGATATTGACAATATTTATCAGAAGATTGTTTTACACCAAATGACTTCTTGTCTTGGCTGAACTTTTTCTTCGATTACCTATAGCCATACCAATATCATAAGTTAACTATTAAACAATTATTTGTCACTCAATTATATTACCAATAAAACTGAAGTAACTACGCTCCACCAGTAAATATATATATTTGGGATCAGTAAAAGACGAGCATTTTGCCCTTTCGTTTGGCTTCTGATTGGTTGAGAGGTTTCTGATATGACAACCCAGAAGGACTGTGTTCGGCTGTTACCCCCTTGCCTGCTTACGGGAGTCTATTGGAAATTGTTTGTGCAGACTTAACCGAAGATTATTCGGGAATGTTCGTAGATGCCGAAGCTTAGGCTTGATTCATATTTTAATGAATGTGTAATAATTTGATTAATTATTGGATAAATCGAAGATTTCTGATATTTACCGCCATGTTGTTGTTCGCTGTACGTGGCTGTGAAACCTGGTATGAAACCGCCGTGGCCCGTGGTGATGCCGAAAGCTTAAAGAACGCGTCGTGGTAGATTATTTTCATTTTTTTATTTTTTACACTGTATCAGATAATATTTTTTATTAATAAACAGTCTGTCATTCATCATTTGAGGTAAATACAGCTATGTTATGCAAACTGGGACTTAAGATTCTTTAAAGAACTGAATGATAGTTAGCATCTCGCTGCTTCTGTAAGAGTAATAATTCTTTACAAAACATTTTTTTCTGTGGGTGCTTTTACTGCACTGACCAATGGAAACGCTTCTTTAACTGAAGCTTGAGAGAATGTAATTGGTTAAGATTTTGCGAGTTATTTTCTGTAGATAATAGAATTTTCGTAGTATTGCACCTTTTGTACTCGAGGGAATTTCTGGATTTTTTCTGTTTTCCACCTGCCTATAATGGTTGAAGAGTAAACATTGTTATACTGGAATCCTTTTAGCAGACATACAATAAAACATACCGGGGGAAGAAAAGAACCGTACGATTTGTCTTTTGAAGCGACATCTCACTATCTCTTTCTCATTGTAATCTCATTTGAGGACTCCTAATTGATTAGTGTTATAAACCAAAAGAGTTGTTATGACAACACATGAGAAATATATATATAGGTTGTATTGTCGCTATAGCTAGCAATTAGGATATTTCGGAATATTGGCTGCTAATAGGAAAATGGGTCCACGCGGAGATTTTGGATATATTGCACTTGCGCTGCTCAAGAGGAGGGGAAAAGTTGTTTGTTATTTCTTTTGCTTTCAAGCTGAAATATATGATTTCTGATTTATAGATGAAGCCTTTTTGGAAACGGAAATTAGCTAGCAGCACTAGAAGAATAAAGACTACCTCTTTAGAAAATTCTGGGTACCTGTACTGACTAAGGTCTAATTGCTATATTACCAGCAATTGCTTGGAACAGGGCCGGCTAAAACAGAAGAAAATATGGAAACACAGGTATAAAACTTTTTGAAAAATGAAAACCACATTTTTTGGACCATTCTGTACATTATGAGGAGCGGCTAATTTGATTTTTATTACGCTGTGGTAAATATATGTTTTACAACTGTAACTGTGTCCTTCTTAATTGTTTGCAACTAGTGATGAATTAAAAAAAGAAATCTTAAGTATTTATGATCGCTAGGATACATTCTAGGGTTTGTGGGAAAGTTAGTAAAAGGAAGAGATATTTGTATCCTTTGGGGAAGACCGTTTTGAATTTTTAGTTTCGCTAAGCGATGCCAACGAAAATTCTGAAAAGTTTTACAATTATATAAATATTTTGAACCGGGCTTTTGCCTTTCCTTTCTAAAAGATTTTGACTTTGAGAAGTGATTGATGAACAATGCTTTGAATTCTGTTTAGGAGTATATCTGCAATTTGAACGTTGTCTTACATGATTACTGAAATCAGTGGAAGAGTAAGTAGACTTTTATAACTATTTTATATTTTAGTAGATAGTGGTATCTTCAAGAAAATTTTGTATATGATCTTTTAACTATGGCCTCTGCATTATATTTTAGTTAATATGAATCAGAAATATTTATACCCCAGTCGGGATTCGAATCTGGGATTCTTTCTTTCATTTTAATTTTTAATGTTATACGAATTATTTCCTTTTTGATTATCGGAATGGTCGCCTGCAGGATTTGAACCTGGCACAATTGAGTCAATGGTTCCTTGCATTTTGATTGTGGCCTATAGAACTCAAGTCTGAATAAGCTAGAAAGTGAGAGAGGATATATGAATTATTTTGAGTAATTCCATGCTAATTTAGATTATTTCTTGTCAAACTCTTTACTAAAATTTGATGTCAGCGCCGGAAATTGAACTCTGAATTTGCCTGCCTACTGTTTTTAATGCAGACTGGGGGAATGAATGCTTATTTAAATTGATGATGATAATGATGAATGCTCTACAGCAAAGCACCTTCTGATCTGAAGCTTTAGGTGAAACAATTGTGATTTAACGGTGCCTTGTATTAGTTGAAGATATTGTCCTAAGATTGGGACACAAAAATTAACGTAAATAGTTTTGTTGTTTGCGCTGCTTGTGTGAATAGGAAAGAAACGCATATTTTTCAGTTATAGTCCAATGTTTTCCTCTTTTGTAACTTTTAAACCTGCCTGAGAATTACGAAGGACACTTTGATATTAAATTTGTTTCTAATAGATACGTGAAATCAAAATTTTTTGTGAAATTTTCAGAGAACAGTTTGATTGCTATCATTTTTATTGATGCCAGTTTGTGGATTATATCGTAATGTTCGATCCGAACTCAAAGTCCTTGTGAAAAAATCCTGAAACAGAACCGAGTAATATTGCCACTTGTGTTTCTTAACAATTACACACAAAAGGTGTTTGGAATTAAATATAATTTGAGCGGGCTACATATATTTTGATTTTTGCCATGAAATGGGGTGTGGTTGATCTTGGCTTTCTGAAATATAATTGGACCGGAACTAAAAATAAGATTTGAGTAGGATTACTATGAATGATTAATATTTAGTATTTCAATACATGTGAAACACTCCATTCTCTAGTCCTGAAATTAAACATTTCAGCAGAGGTCACTGGAAGGCCAAGAATTTATAGTTAGAAATGCGAACTATACTTCTTGTACATTTGTTATACACTTGATATTTACATTTTGCTAATTCATTCCAAATGCTTGCTTTTACCAAGAGAATGAAAGTATATTCAGGCGATCACTTTGAATTCTAAAATATTTATGAGCTCCACTAATACGAGGCCGTGTTATGCAAAAGAATTATCAATTTATGGTATATTCCCAAAAAACTGACAATACGCGCAGAATCCTCACTTATTTTATCGATCCCATTAGTAGAATACAAGTTTTAATTTTGAAAACACTCTTGTGTTACCTCGAAACAGGACTTGTATGTAGATAGTAAGTCTATAATTTTATTTTTCAGATTATTATTATTGATCGAATCGTTGGAGGTCACCAGTCAGAACGATCAGTTGTGAAATTAGGTGAGTTTCTTTAGATTTTCCACATTCACGTCTACGCAAACGCTGTTTATTATTTTCTTGAACAGAAATTAAACTTAGGAATGACATTGTAAAGAAGTTGGTTAGCATGGATCATTATGTTTTGGTCTATTTCATAAATAATATTTTATTTCTGAATATTGTTCAGGATTTCTAAACATGGTAGAGTTCACTTAAAAATAGGACCACTAAAAACTTGAATCATAACATGCAAGCGAAATATTGTGTATTTAAGGCCTTTAGAGATTTGGGACTCAAGCCGAGATCGGGTAGGTGAATAAAATGTTGAATTTAACTTACTATCGAAATATTGTTCATTTATGGCCTTTAGGCATTTTAGAATTAAGAAGAGAAAGGCAGTATAAAGTGCAATCGCTACTTGTTAGCGAAGTATTGTCTATTTTTGGTATTTAGAGAACTTCGACTCAGTTCATAGGGATTTTTTAAAGGGTCATAATATTTTATATTGTTTATTAGTGGTGAAATATAGAAAGTGGAAGAACATATAACGATTGTCCATAAGAAAACGTACGTGGTATAAGTTGAGTTCGACCCCAAGCACGAGAGATAAATGTTGAGTTCTATTCCACAAGAGGAATATATTTTGTTTGAAATTATTGCTGGAATATGGACTTTTAATTGCATTGTGTTTCTTGTATACATGTTGTTTACCTATCACGCCGAAATAATTTTCTTAACTTAGCGCCTTTTGACTACGAATTGCGTGACCCTGGTTTGAAATCCAGGGCAGGACAGTAGAAAGTTTTTGCAGTGTTTTCATACCTGGCGCTCTGAGGTGCACTCAGCCTTCTATCAAATTACATACTAGAGTGTCCTTGATATTCTTGGACAACTTGGGAAGGTAAAGCCGGTTAAGCGTGGAGCTGACTACCCCATCACTTTGCACCATAGGTCGAGATAATGTGGAGCGCTACCTCCACATCCCCTATGCGCCGTTCACGGCACCTGCATATTGCTTTACCTTCTTTATGTTCTTTTGTGTAATAAAAAGAGAACCTCAACTAAACTATAACTGCTTCCAAACGTAAAAAGCAAGTGTAGAACATGTGTTCCTTACATGTGTAAAGTCTTTGTATCTACTTCCATTATTTTAAAATCAGTCAACTTTGTGTATATTTACGTACTGTATCCGATTTAAGAGATCAATTTAAGTATGTATTTATGATCTGAAGGCAACTTTGACATAGGTCGGAACGATGATATTCAAAAATATTGATTGCCACTTATCACAAAGTTGGTCGGCATATATATATATATAATACACAGCCATATTCAATCCACTACTGGATGAGGCCTCTCCCGGAGGGAGGAGGTTGTCTACTGCTCCCACGCTGACCAGACGTGTTGGGAGATATATATATAATAGAAATTCCATAAACTTTTTAAAAACTTGGCAGGTGCGGTGAGTAGGCCGAAACGGAGCAAGATAGACCAAGTTGTTTTGCACCTATGGTGCTCACGAGGAACATACTGTTTCTGATGGAAATCGTCAGCTGAAGGTTAATTACCCAAAGTTTATTTTGCATGGAAATCTAAAAACAGAAATATCCATGTCCTATGCGGCTCGCAAACTATGATTTTCTGCCTGATCAACCACCAGTCTAACATAAAAACCTAACTTACATAAACTTCATTTTGTAAGGAAATTCAAAAATAGAAATATTTATGTTCCAGACGAAACATAAGTTTTGATTTGTTATTGAGCTCCAAGCGATTAAGGCATTAATGCGGAACGATAATAAAAGCAAGACACATATACATGATTTAAGCTGATAATAATAAAAAAAATAATAATTTACTATAATCACACCTAAACATCCACAAGTAATACTGTCCCAACCCAAACACATGTGTCCGAGTGTCATCAGTTTGCTAAGATATTTGCTTGGAACGCCGACCGCCACAGGTATAGCGAATGCCAACCGAAAACGGTAAATTTTTGTACCGGGCGGAAATAACGGAAACTACGTTGTTACTTTAAACCGAGCCGGTGGCACTATACCTGATAAACTAGGATGACATCTAACATTAGTTAATATTTGTTCATAACAGCCATAAACTAACAATTTTGACTTCCATACCTATAACACATGTGTGTGTGAAAGAGATTCATTTTTTTTAATTTTTGGACCCCATATTTTTTCTGAATGTGTATGAAATGACAATATCAGAAAACATTGAGAACTTTGTAAAGTATTGTGTCGAAAGAATCTTGTTAATATATTTGTTCAGTAGGCTTTTATACGTGAGATTTTTTGTAAAGATCTTTTCCAGAAATTTTGTTAAAATCCAGAACGTGTGAGGGAGTAAAAAATGTTATCAAAGCATAATTTAATGTTATTCCATACACTTTGAAACGTATTTTAAACATGTTTTGTAGAATTTTTTTTCGAGATTTTATCTTACACTTTTAGTCTATATTCTAGTGGCAAATGGCAAAGTCCGAAAATGGCTAACTGTTGTTGGTGCATATAACTGTTACAAATTGCTTTTATATACAGCAGTTTGGCTAAATTGTTATCACAATAACAGTTCCAAGTAGTACTTATTCATACCTGTTAAAATCCATATACAATAGCTCAAGTTATGCGCTTAGCATTTTACACTCTTTCATGAAAGTCTTAGAGTGAAATTCTTTACTCTAATAATAACCAATTGCGTTAAGATTTTATTTTATTTATGGTAAATACAGAATCATTATTTCTTAAAAATACTTTCTTCTCCAAACATATTTTTCCGCTGAAGTTAAAAATAGTAAAAGGAGATAATTTTAGAAAAGTTTCCTAAACTTTATTTCTCAATCAAGGTTAGTAGTACTTAACATTTTGTTGAAACTGAATTATTTTTCTGAGAAGCGAAGTGATTATTTTTTGTGTACAGTGTAAAAGAATTACTGTTTCAACCATCTTATATATGATTAAGGTTTCCCGCAGATAAAATAATAATAGTTTTCGGGTTTTATTTTGAGGAAGTAGACTTCAAGCAATCAGTTATTGTTAAGATGTTCAGTATACATAAATGCTGAGTCACATTGCTTAGACCTCTAGGAATTAGAGCTAGAAGCAGTTAATGTATACTTAGTAATGAGTAGACTATTTAGAGATATTTACAATGCAGTATTTGCAGAATAGTAATAGAATATACTTGTATTCCTGGAATATTTGAAGAATCATTCTTCCTCATAAATTAAAATTACCCTAGAATATCCATCGTGGATTGAGAATATATGTCTAAATATATTTCAAGAATCCACTAAAGAAAGAAGGTTTTAAATACATGATTTTGTAGATTATAATTATTCCATATAGTTAGGCCTACCTGCGCCAAACTTGGCACAAACGTAGTATATGCGTTATCCGAGACAATAAAAATTACTATTCTTTCTCGTAGCAATTGCCAGCCGATTTATAAGATTTATTGCCTTTGTCGGTAAAATGCTATGAAGCCTTTGCGATTGTTACTTGATTTCAATTTTTAACATGATTTGATTAAGCGAGGAAAGTTTTTATGGTATTTTAAGCTATAGTAGAATATTTGTAGCCCTACGGATACAAAACCAAGCCATCTCAGACTTTAAGATGGGACTCTGACTGCTAAAGTTTTGCAATACACAAACGGATGATGAAGTGTTATCCTATATATCGCCTTATGACATTGACATAGATTTTCAGTACATTTTCTTGAATTAACAAGCTTTCGACTTGTATCAGATTGAATGAGAGACATATTCGACACGCTTTGTAACCAAGGGGCTTTGAGTTTGATTGAAGGTGTAAGCGAAATGTGCTTAAAAGGACTTAAAATTATATGGAAATTTGTAGATGAAGACAGATTAAATGCAATAGGTTTATGAAATCCTATTCCCTACGATCTTTCAAAGTAATTGTAGGACTACTTAGATTTTACGAAGGGGAACAAAGTTATCTTTTACTTGTTATCGAAACCAGTGTTTCTTTTAGACAAAACTTTTCGAAACGTTACATTTTTTCTAGATAGAATATCTGGCCGTTTTATTTAATCTATTAATGATATAAATCTCTCCTAGTGAAAAGAGTTTGTTTATTGATCGGAGTATTTTTTTGCAAAGTAAGGGATCAACCCTAGGGAGTCAGCTATTAAACAGCTGCTGTAGGCCTTGAAATAACTTTAACTGCAACACGTCTGAGATCAATGCATATGGTTTCAGGTATATATTCTGCTTGGACGTGAAATTTCACTATCATTATAAAGTGCAATTTATATAAAATAGAAGCGGTACCTAATCAATAATTTTAACGTAATTAAACCGTTTGACAGACGCCAGAGAGTATTTTTGATACGGGAGACGGAGGGTTAACGATGTACATCATTAATGTTATATGTGTAAGCACATTATGTATACATGTATATAAGAATTCTATTACTCATTTTATATTTCTTAAAAGCTGAATATTCAAGTTAAGTTTTCAAATAATTTGTCTTGGAAAACGTTTATTGTATTGAAAATGTTAAATTTCTTCAAATATATTAACACGATCATATTAAGTAATTTTCTATTTGTTCTTGGTCCTTTTTTCTTTTCACTTCTATGGGTATGCTGCTAGGCTTATTTATGTAGCTTGATAAAAAGAAAGTTTCTTTGTTTGAACGAAATTCGAAATAGTAGAATTGCATTTTAACCTCGTCTATAGGAATACAATATAGTAGATTTGTCATCTAATCATGTGATTGAGCAGTCAAATTTTTGTCAAATTCTTGATTTCATTTTCTTTTTTTTACTTGTGGATACGTTTATTCAGTCCTTTGTCTCTCTTCATTAATTGTTTGTTCTTACATGAATCATATTTTTTAATCCGTTTTTGCATTCAATGTTGAACTTTTACAAACATATTATTTCAGACCCAGTGGTTATAAATATTACACTTCAGAGATTTTACTAAAATTTCTGCACCATGTTCTTTGCTTATGGTATCTACATGGCATAACACGTTTATCTAGCAGTCGTATTTATGGTATAAAGACTGGCTGAACAACAAGCAGCTAGGTTGCACTAAGAAAATTAATAAGAAAAACAGACAGATAGACAAAGAAAGAGAAAGAAAGAGAGATGGAGAGAGAGGGAAAGAAAGAGAAAAAGAAAGAAGAAAGAAAGAAAGAAGTAATTTCACAAGATAGAAACTGAATTGAAAGCTAACAAGAACGAATTTCCCTCTAACAGCCTTCAATATTAGTAAGAAGGATTTAGTCAGCATGGTTATGAACAG
This sequence comes from Lepisma saccharinum, assembly GCA_022664845.1. Lineage (NCBI taxonomy): Eukaryota > Metazoa > Arthropoda > Insecta > Zygentoma > Lepismatidae > Lepisma > Lepisma saccharinum. Next base: position 30,116 of record JAGDQP010000816.1, read on the forward strand.
GTACTTTATAAAATCAGATGGCAAAAGCTGGTTTGTTGAATCTCGCTTTTTAGAATTTTGAATATTAAAAAATGACTGTAATATAATAAAATATGATAATGATTTAAACTTTTAATTATCAAGGACGATAAGGAGTACTTTTAAAAGTTGGTACATTGAGTTTGACTCTACTTTTCAGCGGACGACGCAAAACCGTCCAGGGTGGCATTAACCGGAACAACGTTTAGCTTCACCCGCGGGACTTCAACTGGTATAAACCACACCACGTAATATTGCGCAACGCGTGGTATCTATGTTACGAGTAATTTACTTTCTTTTATCAGCAAATATTTTAGTCATATAAAATAACTAGTAAATACTTTTGGTTTATATTAAAATAGTAAAAATTTGAAATTATGTTTAAGAATATAATCTTCAAGGATTATCATAAGTTGATCATTTCTACAAGGATCTGTTCATACTTCGAGGGGGTGAATAAAAAAGAATAAGTAGTTTTCAAACAATATATTAAAAGTCCAGTATTATTTTTATATGAATGATCTGATCTAAAATAAAATTACTTGATTTTTATTATCAAAAAAGCTGTAAATGATAATTAGGCACCCGCAAACTATAAAATTTAGGACTATAAAAGTGTATTTATGAAAATATAATTATCTCTTAAAATTTCAGGTCATAGTAGTATATATGTGCAATAACCGTATTATCTCTCTAAGTAGAATATGTGTAGCAGTTATTAAAGTTATATCAAATGATATGTACATGTATCATATATCTAATGACATGTACGAATATCATATTTTTAGTAGAATATGTGTCGCAGTTTAGAAAGTAATTTTATGGTTTGTATTTATAGATCACCTTAATTTTATTACAAATAATTATTTTAAAAATCTTAAACCTTCAATACAAAATTGTGATCTTTAGAATATTATGGAAGAAGTTCAATCTGTATACTATATATCCTGTATGACTTCCAGAATTTCAGTAATGTTATTTTTCTCAATTCACCAAAGAGTAAGATTTTTAATATTCACCTTATTTTTATATCAATCTGAAAGGATACACAAAATTGTATGAATGAAAAGTATACATAGACAAAAATTTTAACAACTTCAAGTTTCTTCATAGAGAAAATTTTGAAACGTTAGACTATTTTAATCTTTCAAACGTTCAAATAAAGATGTACTTCTACTTTTTCAGCAAGTTCAAATTTCTTCAAACAATCACAACTTTAAATGTTCACAATTTTTCTCTAACAAGTTCAGCGTTATTACCTTTTGCAACTAGTTTCTCTCTGATATCCTCCGCTTTAACTATAAGTAAGGCATGCAAAGTATATTTTAAAATATCGGTATTAGAAATATTTATGTTATAATATATCAGCGTTATAAATTTCTAAAAGGTAGCAACTTTATAAAACAATTTGCACACATCAAAGGAAAGTTTTTGTTTTAACAATTTTCTGTTGCTTCGTAAATACACTGTTCATTAATTATATTACTAACACATGGACAAGCATATACAGTTCCTTTTACACGTGCAGGACGACAAGTGGAGTACATGTAGATTCAATGATACCTTTACTTTCCTCCTCACTAATATCACAAATCTCATTTTCACTGGCTCAAATAAAATCCAATTTTACACTTTACGTAGATTAAGTATGCGATATAGAACATTCCATTTCATTGTCCCTCACATCTTCCTCCACATTTATAATTGAATATTAATCATCAATTTCTGATATAAATAGCACTTCTAAACTTGACAACGAGACACTACTAGAAATAGTCGGAGATGTAAAATTCCTTTTCCGCCATGTTTTCGTTACCACGTGGATGTTCAAAAAAGAATATGTTGCTTGATAAGTGAATTGGTCTACTTTCACTATTGATATTTTATACACAACTGAACAGTAATATTTTAAGTTATCAAGTCAGAACTTGTTCTATCTAGATGCAACTTATTCTAAAGATCAATTAAGATAAATTGAAAAACTGCTTAAACAGAATGTCCACCTTACGACCTACTTTCCACCGAAGAACTGCATCCCTTCAAAAAATCAAGTTCTAGGATTCTCCTACTGCCTCTGCAAGCTTCTTTGTTAACTCCTTTGTCAAATATATTGTCAATATTTTCTTTCAAAAATCTTTCCTCCAGGTGCAAGACAATTTGATCCCCCCTCGTGAACACCACAGGTGCAAGACAACTTATTCTATCTTGCTACGCGTTGACTATTGTCAATTTCCAAGGAATAATAAAGTAACAAGTCAACAATCATCTTGTATTGATTCTTTGTTTAAATAAAAATAAGTCCGTAGCTGATCTGTGTATAAAAACTATAAAATATAAATCTACAACTTATTTTTCCTTTTCACAAAGTGAAACTTACTTCAAAAGTTTGAATTACGACTTCAATTGTTTAAGTTAGAATTCAAACTCAATATTTTAAAAATTTAAGGATTAACAAATTTAATCAATGTTAGAAAGTTTTAAAAAATAGTTTATTATGTTTGAGTTATAACAAAAAATCAAAATAAGCTAATCCTGTTTTTGTAACTTAAAATTTGAAATAATGATTCTTAAGATTTTATTCCTCTTTATTTTAGAATAATCATGGAAATTAAGAAAGTTGCAACTGTTAATACCATAGAAGAAGATGATCAGTCCATTGTTAATCTTGAAGAGTTAAAGGGATTTATGTTATCTGTTTTCACTGTACTAATACTACTCGTGATGATGCTAGTGCAATAAACATTGGAGATTCATTTGAGGGAAATGATAAGATAATATTGAATGAAGATATGGTATTGAATGAACTTGTTAGTGTGCTTCCATTTAATGAGGAACAAGAAGCACTAGTCATTAGAAAAGTTATCAGTATTTTATCATATAATGATTCTACAATAAACGACTTAGAGTGGTGTTATTGTTCCCCTACTTCTGTGGATGGTAATTGTATTTGGATGGCTATAAAGGAATCTACAGGTATCCTGTGAATCTGCAGAATGCGTTATTATGTGACGGATGTTTCTTCGAACTTCATCAAGAACAATTCCATGTATGTAAAATCCAAGAATAAAGAATTTTACGTAGTCGTGCAGTAAGTAGTATTTTAATGGAAAAACGAGAAACAGGCACATTTGAAAAATATAGTATACGCCATCAGAATTCAGATGAACAGGGAAGGAGAATGTTCTTGGAAGCATTGAATTATACGGTATCAATGAATTCGAAAAAATCAAAAAACAATTGTTACAAAAAAAATTATTCACCTGTAAAGTAAAACCAAAAGGCTTTTAAAATATGTTGTATATCCCTCTTTTATTTAATTTGTATTATATTATTCACTTTTGCATTTTCTTTTAACCTCAAGTTACATTAATTCTTCGTCCAAAGTTTAAAATGAGAGAACTTGTTTCAATTCTCTTAATTATTATTATCACCTTACAAATGAGAACGTAAGTATGATGAATGAGTGTGAAATTATTATTATTTCTAGGTTTAAACGATATACATCTAAGAATATTTAAGTATACTTTTTTTCTAAAATTACAGGTAAGTATTAAAATTACTTTAACGAAGTTTTCGTTATTTACAACGTTATTTTTAATACTTTCAAAATCGAGTTTTATTTTATGAAATTAACATTTCAAGTTTAATAAATAGTAAATAATTTTTAGTTTATCAAAATTTCATTTTGGTTATTTCCTTTCTGTAACTCAATTATTTTTACTTTAACAAAATTGTTAATATTTACAAACTATTCTTTTCTTAAAAGTTTCAAAACAATGTTAGTTTTGTGAAAATAAAATTTTCAAGTTTAATAAATAGTATATCATTTTTAACTAATGAAATTTTTATTTCATTTATTTTCTTTATGAAACTTATTTCTTTTCGCATACACAATTTTTATTTTTCAAAAGTTTTGAAGAAAAAAAGTTTATATTTGTTAGATTAATTTTGCAACTTATCTTATTGATTATGCTTAAACAAAAGCTAAGATAACTTATTTTCTTTTCACAATTGAAATTTTAACATTTATTTATTTTGTACTTAAAGTTTATGAAAGTAATTTTATTTGATTAAAATTTTATGTAAGTTAATAATTAGAAAATATTCTTGTGAAATATATTAGTTAAAAGTTTAGTAAAAATATAATGTATTTTACAAAATTATATTTTCGTTAAACAAAAGTTTAATAAAAAGCACAATGTATTTTACAAAATAATATTTTAGTTAAACAAAAAATGTTCTTTAAAACTATTTTTACTTCAAGGCAATCATTTACTTCAACGAATAGAAAGTTGTTTTAAATTCGTTTTACTTCTCTAAATATTTATTATTCAAACAAAAGTATTTTATTTAACGATTCCTTTAAAATAAAATATTCCATTTATACTATTTTTTACAATTAAAGTATCATTCAAATTTTCCTGAAAAGAAAATTAATTCACATATTTTATTTCTAAATATTTTTTCTTAAATTATTATCAATTCATGGGTAAATAAAAAATCAGATTCTGTATCATTTTTACAAATTTATTTCATACTCGTAAAAGTAGTAATACAATTGTCTATATACAATAACAAAATTACAATTTTATATTGAACAAAACTTCCACAAGTTCAACCAGTATTGAAATTGTACGCAGTTTCTTGCAGCGTAACCGTTCAGTTGTTTAGGTATATGTAAGTATAATATTTTACATTGACATTATAATTTAACCAAGTAAGCTAAGTACAACCTTCATCGTTCACATCTTTTACTTTGTTTAGTTGAAGCATCTTTGAATCCATTGCAGTTTTTCAGTACCTTTACAAAAGAATACTGCATTAACTTCGCAGAGTGGTGCAATTATTCTTCGAATATGAGTTATCATTTAGTGTATAGCATAATAATCCATGAAGATTTTCAGTTAACCATTCGCACTGTTTTTGGTAGTCTATTGCTTATTCTACCATTTTACATGTAAGTTTTACCATACAATGAAACATTAACGTAGCATCACTTGAAATTTTTAATATGTCGCATTTAAATACTCATAAAAATTTTCTTTGAAACATTTGAACACGTTAGAAAGCAAGATTTCATATCTTGAAACCTTGGATATCAATAATATATTTTCTTGAACAAACTAAAGTTGTATTGGAGAAATTTGTTGTTCAATAATAGTTGGAATTAGATGTGCAATAAATTCTGTATCTTGAAAAAGAATTCTACATTTCTTAAAAAACCATATTCACTAAAATTGTTAAATGTCCGTGTTTCTTATAAATGTAATAATAATCAGTAAATGTTTTGGTATAACAGATCCAGTATTGCACTGATATATACAATGCAGAGTAATGTTCAATGTACATCCACTACAGTTCTATAATCGTTTCGCATATGTAATGCTCGGAACAATTTTCTATAAAAAATTTTAACTTCTTTAAAATAGCTATATAAGTTTATACTGTTTCTAATATGCATGAGTCTAAAATAAACAAAGCATTGCAAAAAGTACACTCCATCATCTTTGACACTAGCAGTTCAAATAATAAAGTCAGTGTTTTCAGGACCGTATAATATATCTTTTGAAATTAGTTTATCTGTAACCTCTTCCACTTTACGTTCAAGTAACTTTCGCAATCCACATTCAAAGTCACTATTCTAAATTCACCACAATTTTCATGTTTTGCTAAATAAGCATTACATATCTGCATAAAGTTAGTAGGTTTAAGCACTATGTTCCAACTACGATCATTCAAAAATTCACTATGTTCAATTTCATTCAAGTCCCAACTGAGACATGCATGTGCTAACTGATTAGAAATATTGTGGAAACAAGCAGCACAAATTAAAGGCGTAATAAGGCAATTAAAATTGTCTATGGCTTCCCAAATTCAAAGTTCTTCAATAACATTAATTATGCACTCACAAGACGGAATATTAGGTTTTCCATCACTTTCAGAAGAAACAGTTTGAACAGCATCAGGATTTAATTCAGAAGAATTTTTCAAAGTTAGTTAAGATCCATTCTGAGAAAACCATCAGAGAAAACAGAAATTAATTCAGTAACATTTTCTGCGCTATGTAAATCACTTTCATAGGGTTTTGAAAAAAAAACAAAGTTTGATTCACTCTGGGAACCACTGTTCACTGTCACTGAAGATTGAATAGGACAATTAAAACTAGTCACTAACGAAGGTTTAGGAGACCTATTTTCAATATGCGCTAAAGCTAAGGCGGAACGTTCTGCTTCCTGTACCGCACAGAAAAAACTCTCTGATGAGTAACTCTCATCACACCACAATAAGCTTTGCGAGGACATAATAAACTGAGACTTGTTTACCTGCTAGTGTTGCAAGTCTATTCCTGCAGGTGGTGCTGAGAACCAATCACCTTCTTATCTTTCATTGTCCAATGAAAAGGCATTTTCACTTTTAGGTGGGGGAAAAGTATCAGTCACATCATGAACTTCGCCTTTAAATTGAGATTATAACAAGACAGCGCGTTTCGCTGTTTCCTCTGTATTAATAAATCTGTCTTTTAATGCACTATATTAAATTATGGTAACTCATCTTGAACTACCAGTAAAATGAAAATACAACTTTCACACGAGATTGTAGGTGGCCAATTACAGTCTTTCTAGTTACGTGCACAAAATCTGTCCTTTACGAGTAGTTCTTCACGTAATTCCACTATTTTGCTTCTCAATAGAAAACGAAGTCCAAATTCAATGTTAACTTTTATACGATTAGATCCAGGATGAGTATTTACATAACAATTAAATATCCCATACATACATATTTACTTTTATCCTTGTTCCAAAATGCACATGCGAGGCAAAGTAGAATGTCTTTAGTAATCCAATTACGAATTGATTTTAGTAAACAATGTTGACCAACCCATTTCGATCGACATTCACAGGAAGGGTTTGCAGGTAAAGAAGATGGTAAGTTAACAACAGTGTTTTCACTGCCGTTCTGTTCCATGGTTATAGCAAGACTAAAGGTTTAAATTTCAATTCCGTCACTGAATACCTACGTAAAGAACAAGATTCAACTTGTCTCCAGTATAAAACATGGGGAAAGATACAATACTGAAATATCACTCATTGTCTATTAAATGTTTAAAAAAATATGTAAGGATTAAAATCAAGGTAGCTTAACGTGAATGCTAAGTATTGTGCACAATCACATAAGCACTTAAATGTTTATATATTTCCTGTAATGACTTTTATAACTTCACTTATTCAAAGTTCTTGAAAGTAAATTCACTCATTATCTGGTTCTGCAATGAAGTCTTTCTCAATTAATTTTGTCTTCACTTCATCCACTCTGACAAGGGAAGTAACAATGAGCTCTTATCGAAACCTACCGTAAAATTTCACACAGAGGATGCAAGTTCCACAGAAAGACCATACACAAAAAATCAACTGTTCTTTTGAACTGGAAATACCCGAAATGACGTGTTGAAATGTCGCTCACCACTGTTGGCAAGTGCACAATAATAAGTGCATTACCACCCGTTGTAAACTGTGTGATAATGAGAAAAAGTGAATAACAACAACGTGGGTACATACTAGACCTAGGGGGAAGTCGTATGGTAGGGTGGACCTTGACGGCGGCCATCTTTAAATCCACCACCTTGAATTCAGGTCAAGTTTTTTTAATAGGAATAGGGTAATGTGATACATGGTTTTGGACTAGAATTTAATCAGAAACACAATGGTGACGTTAGTTTTAAGATATGCGCAGGTGGTAAAATGTTACAGTTATATTAATTGTTTGTTTCCGTTGTGCAAAAGTTCCTTACAATACAAGGCCTTCTAAACTGCGTGTTAATGATAATAAGTCAATAACAACATGGTGGGTATATATGAAGTCGAGAGGAAAGTCCATGATAAGGGGGAACGTGACGACGGCCATCTTGAATTCCGAAATATTGAATCAGATACAAATTTTGTAACTAGAAAGCATAGCGTGCGACAACTCATTTTAATAGCAAATGTTCCCGCCAATCCAATGGTATATCTATTTTTGTGCTCTATCGTTAAGTAGTACGAAGTTAGGGCTGTTGGGTTGTGTACCAAACCTCAATACGTTGCTCTTTTAAATAGGTAACACCGCATGTGTTAACAGTCCAGTTAGCACTTTGCTGAAGCTTGAGCGTGACTTGGAACGCCAAATGGGTAACAATAAACGGGAATGGAGAACATTCTGAACAATCCCTTGAAGGGTATGTTATCGTTGTTTTCTTACCTTTTTGGTTTAGTGCACATTAAAAACAGGTCTAAGTTCGTACTGGTTAACGAAAGAGTAAAAATATTCATACCATTAGATTGGTGAGAACATTTGCTATTAAAATGAGGTGTCGCACGCTAAGCGTTCTAGTTACAAAATTTTTGTTTGATTCAATATGGCGGAATTCAAGATGGTCGCCGTAACGTTCACCCTTATCATGAACTTTCCTCTCGACTACATATATACCCACCATGTTATTATTGACTTATTATCATTAATACGCAGTTTAGAAGGCCTTGTATTGTAAGGGACTTTTGCACAACGGAAACAAACAATTAATATACCTGTAACATTTTACCACCTGCGAGTATTTTAAAACTAATTTCACAATAGTTTTTCTGATTAAATTCTAGTCCAAAATCATGTTTCACATTACCCTATTCCTATTTTAAATACTTGACCTGAATTCAAGATGGTGGGTTTTAAGATGACCCCCGTCAAGGTCCACCCTACCATATGACTTCCTCCTAGGTCTAGTATGAACCCACGTTGTTGTTATTCACTTTTTCTCGTTAACACGCAGTTTACAAGGGGTGGTAATGCACTTATTATTGTGCACTTGCAGACAGTGGTGAGCGACATTTCAACATGCCATTTCGGGTATTTCCTGTTCAAAAGAGCAGTTGATTTTTTATGTATGGTCTTTCTGTTGGACTTTCTTTCTCTGCGTGAAATTTTACGGTAGGTTTCGATATGAGCTCATTGTTACTTCCCTTGTAAGTAAAAGTAAATTGCGAAGAAAATAATAAAAAATATCAACACTATTAAAATGTTCATTTTTCGAAAGATAGACATGATAAATATGAACAAATCACAGCATCCATTATCAGTCTATATGTGCGTCTCCTCAAAGACCTTTCTTCATCTACAGATCGTGTAACTCAACTATGTCTGGCGATTGCGTACATTATAGAAACAATCAGCACACAAGAAGGGACGATTGTTTTTATATTTCCAATTTTCGATAGCTTCTAAAACACACTGATTCGTGTAATTCGTGAATCCGCATCCGCATGAATTTTCAATTTCACTATATTACATGGTTGTAGATGAAACTTCACTGTTCTGCACATCACTGTTAGTTTCCTCAGCACTAGAAGCATAATATCCTTCACCACTGTCTGAATTAAATTCTACTTCTAAACTTGAGGTAGATGCACTGCGAAAAATACGGAGAAATAAGCCTCAAATAAGCCTCCATTGTCCGCCGACTGTCCATCGCCTTCGTCCGCACTTCGATCTTCGTAGAAATGCTTCAGCACGCCTGGTCAGCACTAAGGCATAAAGCAGACAAATATTTCTCCAACCATAAAAGCTACAAACTACAAACAACTCTTCGCATGCCCAGTAAGTCACTTCGAGCATGAAAACACGACAGAGTAAAATAGTATCCCACGAACATCGCCAAATGTAAGACACATCAACTGTGTGTTTCGCGTTGACGGCGAATGTATAACCATTCTCCGTCAAAAGAATATGATGACCCTGCTAGAAATAAATCTAATTCGTCAATAAAATTCTACAATAAATGTAATCTACGACGACGCGTTCTGCGGTTTCGCGATCAATGCGGGTGATGGCGGCGGTTTCATACCAGGTTTGGCGTCCACGTACAACGAACAATAACATGGTGTAAATATCAGAAATCTTCGATTTATTCAATAATTAATCAAATTATTACACTTTCATTAAAATATAAACCAAGTCTAAACTTCGGCCTCTACAAACATTCCCGAATAACCTTCTGCAAAAACAATTGCCAATAGACTCCCGTTAGCAGGTAAGGGAAGGGGAAGGTAACAGCCAATCACAGCTCTTCTGGGCTGTCATATCACAAACCTCTCGACCAATCAGAAGCCAAGAAAAAAGGGCAAAATGCTCAGGTCTTCTACTGTGATCTTACGAGAAGTTCTTGACAGACTTGTCACTTTATGAATAGATAATAATCTTGTTACTTGCCTCAAATAATTCACAGTCATTACTTTTGCTGGTAGTAATTTTATTTCTTAATAACCATTTTATATCCTCTAAGTCATCTCTAATTTGCCATTTTATGTCTTGAGTGTTGTCCAATAACTGATCTGCTGTCTTTTGCAACTGGTTGAACTCCATTGAAGATCTTTCTTGTGCCCTAATATAATATTACATTATCACAGAGTGTAAATCAAATTATTCGTAAATACCCTGAATCATATATATTACGTACAGATCGTGAGTCTGTAAAACACGTACTGGATTCATTGTATTTTTAACTTTTTCTGTAACTTCAAGTAACTTCGCCCCGTTAATTAAAACTAAGAACAACTTTTGTAGATCAGGCAGCAATTTGTAACTGGCGCAACAGACAATCAAACAAACTATCTTTTTCGAACACCTGTATTAATTATCGATCTAGTACCGTCAGCAAACTTATCTAAACTAGGAACAATTAGGTAATAACTACAAGTAGGTTTTAAGCTAGAAGAACAATTGTATAGGCGAATGTAGGGAAAGTTTGTCTGTATCAGATTGCGTTTTGTAACGATGCTACATAGAACCAAAGTTAGTTTCCGCTTAGGATATTATAAAATTAAAACAAACATTGCTTCAGAAAACGTAGAAAAATAAGGTACTATAAGGGAACCTAGAATCAATTTTTCTATGTCAGATTATAGTGTGTATGTAAACCTCTATTATATTAAACCAAGTTTACTTTTCAAAGTAGTTCTAATTTAAAAATGGAACAAGAATGTATTCAGAAAACTTGTCTACACTAGTATCAAGTAGGAACAACTAAGGCAGCAAACCTAGGAAGTATTTGTCTATATTAGATTTTATTTTGTAACTGAATCTTTATAGAATCTAACAAAAATTATTTTTCAAACGTTTACATTGAAAAATTAAACAATAATCTTCCGAAAATGTATAATGGTTAATCTTCAATTAAAATTAGAAAAATTCTTATGGAATATTAATTTTTACTAATTAACGAATCTGAAATTAGTGGGGAAGACACCTCTCTCCAATAAATTTTGCTTGGTTCCAAAACCATTATATATATATCTCAGAATTAAACTACACAGTCAAAGATCAATACTAATTGAGTAATTTCTTATTGCTGTAGGCCTATGTCTCTTATAAGTATGACCCCCTTCAGCAAAAGCCACTATTTGTGGATTGGGCCACCGGTTGGCAAATAGGTGGGAATCGATCTCTATGAAATGTCAGTAGGCCGACAGTGGCCCATCCGCTGTTTGATCCAACAATTTATTGCTTTTCCCCCTGAAATACTTTAAGCAGGAATCTTTTGTGATAATAACTGCCAACGCCAATGGTTAAGGAATAAAAGTAAAATTTACCATTCTTGTGGTGAAATATTTTATGATTGCAGATGGGTCTCGCTCATTTGTCACCCCTGAAACCACTGGCAGTTGGTGTAGTGAAGTTAACAGAAACTAGCTCGTTGGTACAGATGCACCAGTAATATTGCACGTTGCGAATTAACGCAGTTTTGAGTCGTTTTTAGTGCATTCATTTTGGAAAACATCATTTCCTAAGGTGACATAAAAAATTAATAGTGCAGTTATGGTCAAAGTGTTAAGGAAGGAAAACGCACATAACAAAGAAAGAAGGAAAGTATTCTGTATTCTTATTCTTTAGAATGATGACATGGCACGTCTGGATTTCTTTAACTTCGTTCTAGACTGTCTGTTACTATGAATATCGTAAAAGAGTAGTGATCAGCAAGGCGGATCCATGGATGAGAGGATAACGTCTGGAGCTACCAATAACGAGTGCCTAACGTAACCTGGTTTGAACCCCACAGCAGTGGTTGGATAATTTACTGCTGGAAAATTAACACCGTATATCATTATAAAAGCGACGGACAAAATGTAACTAAATTGCATACCAATAGACAGCAACCATGTTCTGTTTCTCGCCAGTAGTAATAAGTGTAGTGGTATATAGACGGGCCACGAGTGTTACAGCGTTGGGGCTATCTCCTTCACCATCTTTTAGCCACTAGGTTGCAAACATATTATTTTTTTACAAATTTAATCTTAATTATTAAAATGAAAAATTAAGTTTTCCTGAAACTTACAAAATTAGTCATGATAGTTTAGAATGTCAATTTTTAAACTCAGGATAGTCGTTTTATTTTTAAAAAAAAAAAAAACGTGAACTCATAGATACTCTAAATCAAAAGAATTAAGATAGAATGGCATGAGTAGTAATCAAGGTAATCAAGAGAGCTGATAATTATATAAATGAATGTTTCAATAACGCCACATTCGAAGGATTAAGTCAAAGATCTTTCGATAATATACAGATTATTTTAGATTATAGTAAATCACACTATAACATAGCAATGAAAGACTTAAATGCAACGGAAGGAACTAAGTTAATAAATGACACGAACATGGGACACCTTCGAGTTGGCAAAAGAAACAATAGAAGAGACAGAGGAGTGGAATGTACAGAAACCAACTACGCTTCATTTCAGAACATATGTTTCAAGAAGTAGCCTTAGAAGGAGTGGGTATGAAGTGGACCAAATGTAGTTAAAAACTAATAGATTTTGTTCTGTCGAATTAAGGAAATAATTCAAGATGTGTCTGGCCTCAATAGCCCCAGGATCATAGGATGGTGAGATGTAAATTGAAACTATCAGAATGTCTACTGAATGTTATTTTTCAAATTCCAGGTTTCTTGCAGGCTTTTCAGGTCTATTGTTCTAATTTTCCAGATCATCAATTTATAATATTTTGTTTCTTGAAAACAAAAAAAAAAAAAAAAGAAAATATTTATGAATTAAAGGAAGTATATAGCAAGCACATACAATTTCTATAAGTCATTTTAGAACAGAAAAAGGAAAAAAATGTACTAACCAGAATGGATGTTTTTGAGAGATTTCAAACAAGAAAATAAAGTAGAATGTTTCCTACCAGAAGACAGTTGAAAAAATTGTGCAGTAGCAAACAAACCAATAGTGAACCTATTCATATGTTTAAATAAAATTGCAACGAAAAATTAGTTCAGGTCCAAAACTAATGAAATATAATTTACCTTTACGAACGTTTAGTTGAAACTAACCTTGACGTACTCTTGAAAAAAATACAAAAGTTTAAAATGTGCATGAAATAAGAGTTTTCAATGTGCATTGAATAAAGGTTTAAAGTGTGCATTCAATAGATACTACGTACGCATTATGGTACTTTTAACTTTTTCTACAACTTCAAGTAACTTGAGGCTGATCGAAACTAAGAACAACTTTTGTAGATCAGGCAGCAATTTGTAACTGAGGCAACAGACAATTAACAGGAAAAAATGTAGGGCCTATTTATTCCATTGTTTTAACAATTAAATTACTGTTTTTATTAATTTCCTCGCGACAAAGTCATTTCCGGCTAACAAAAATATGATAGCATCTCAAGTTAAAGCATTATCTAATCACGTGCAATCGCTCAAGCTGTCTTGGCTTGATTCCGTAGCAAATATGGTGGA